>BMAV01022915.1:311296-334817 GCA_019973955.1 Trichonephila inaurata madagascariensis
TTTTTTTTTTTTTTTTTTTTTTTTTTTTTTTTTTTTTTGTTAAAAGTGTATTTGATTCTTGGTTAATATTAAATTAACTATAGAGAGAGGCCTTAATTTTTGATTTTAAAATTCTGATTGGTTACTTTCATGATCAATAAAAATATACAGCTTTCATAATCAAGTTCTAGAATTTTAGTTTTAGATAAGAAATCAAATGTGGGATTTTCTCACAATGACAGCTTTTCTTTTAATATCAAAGTTATTAATTTAATATTTATTAAATTAGTAATAATTTAGCTACCTAAATTTTATTCTTTTTTTCTTTCATTGAATTATCATTGAGTGTTCTTTGATTTCCTCATTCAAATACAATGGACAATTGAGAAAAATGTAGAAATCTGCATTTCCTGATAATTTTGGTATGCTTATTGTACTGGGTGGTTATAATTAAAGTTACACTATTCAGCACTACATAGCATATATTCCATGTGGACCAGGGGGAAAAGATTTCTGCAGTAAAAAAAATCAGTACAAACTTTGACGGTGGCTTTTATCGATTATTTCTTACGCAAATCCGTAAAACCTCTATATGAACTTGCATTCGTAGCCAGAGAATCATTCAGCGTGCGTTTATCATCATTAATAATAATAGTCATGCCCTCACAAAAAAAAAAAAACATCGAGCTTTACTGGTAAAACTTTTATTAGAACGGCAGCAACCACTTAATTTCTCTGCAAGAATATCTTTGCTTAAAGGATCTGCGAAAAGGCCCCATATCAAGAATTGGTTTGAGGAAAATAATCGTGAAATTTGGAGATACTGAAGATTTGGGTGTCTGACCGCAAGAGGACGGAAACTGGTTGGGACTGAAACTGTCAAAGAAGTTGCTACTGCTGTGGTTGAAAGAGCCTCCAGTTCCATCTATTCTTCAGCAAGTGTTCGATCAATGTCTCATGAGTTGAAGATTCCGCGGTCGACAGTACGAAAAATTCTGCGATACATTTTAAAATAAATTCTGCGATACATTTTAAAATGTTATCCGTATAAGATCCACGTCGTGCAAACTTTGAAACCTCAAGATAACAAAATACGCTTGATCATCTCTAACTCACGTGACACTAATCGACCACTTGCTGAAGAGTAGATGGAACTGGGGGCTCTTTTCCAATCACAGCAGTAGCAACTTCGACAGTTTCAGTCCCAACTGGTTTCCATTCTCTTCCGGGCAGCACACCCAAATCTTCAGTCTCTTCAAATTTCACGATCATCTTCCTCAAACCAATCCTTGAAATGGGGCCTTTTCGCAGATTCTTTAAATGAGGATACTCTTGCAGTGCAACTAAATGGTTGCTTCTGTTCTCATAAAAGATTTTTACTAATAAAAATCAATCTTTTTTTTATTTTTATTTTGTAAGGGCATGATTAACACTGACAAACTCACTTTGAATGATTCTCTGGCTATGACTGCAAGTTTATATAGATGTTTTACAGATTTGTGTGCTTAAGGAATATTCGATAAAAGCCACCTTGTGGTCAAAATTAATACTAATTTTTTTTTATTTCAGAAATCTTTCCGTCATGGTCCATATAGCATATATTCCAGGTTTCATCAAAATCCAATTAGCAGAACAGGTTCTACAGGCCTCTGAATAGTGTAACTTTAATTATAACGTCCTGGTATTCCATTAACTATGCCATTATTGTATTTGATCTTATCTTTTCTGAAAGTGAATGAATCAAGTAATTGCTAATTGCACTTTCAATTGTTTGTGTTTTTAAATTCCCTTGATGTTTTCTTTTTCAAATGCAAATCTACTGTTTATTGTTTTAGAAATGAAAAAGAGAAATATTAAGTTTGCCGTGGCCAATTTCATGAACAGTTAATTTCTCACAATTTTGTAATACATTGCTTGCATGCAAGTTGTTTTGCTTCCCAAAGGTATAGAGTAATATCTGCAGATGATAGATGCCAACCATTAAAAATTTAATTGTAGAAAAAATATTTTTTCTTTTTTTGAGAATAAAAGATAGCATCAGATTTTGGAGCATTAAATTTGGATATTTTAAGTATTCTGTATTTTTCAAATTTGTTAGATCATTTAATAATCTATAGATGAGTGCAAGGTTTTATTTATATGGCTATACATGCTGTGTATTTTAAATGATATTTGGGAGATGTGTGTGTGTCATTTTGATAAATGTTTTGAAGTGTACTGTGGTGAAAGGAGAGAGGTGTTCGAAAACGAAATTCAAGCAAGACAAATAGATGCGTTTCCAATCCAATGTCTATTATGGGGGACGTTGACCCCGCTGTTTATACAAAGAAAAAGCGACCCTCTCGTACACAACAATAAGTGGACATCCTCTAGTGAGGCTTTTCCAGTAACCCCTTTGGCATATTGGTGATCTCAACAAAGCCGAGTTCGCCAACATCCTGCCTGGCCTTGAAATATACATTTCAAACCAATAATACATTTACATAAATTTTGTACAGAGGGTATAAAACAACATACATAGTAAGAACTAAAATATAATCAACAATACAAAGTATAAGAAATAAAAATACAATTGAAATCAAAGCAATAGTAATCATTACGGTACAATCAATAATCAAAAGCAATAAAAAAATTAATTTTCAATATTTACATTACACAATAGGTAAAATAGCAATTTATGAAATAGGTCTTTTAACAAAGTTACCATTTTCTAATTTTAGTTGAACAATTCTAATTTTGCCATTAGTACCTGGGTACGTTTGAACAATTTTTCCTATGATCCAATGAGCTGTGGGAAGATTATCTTCCTTTAACAATACAACTGTATTAATTTTTACATTAGATTGATCAAATTGCTATTTACTACAGGCTTGCAGATTATTCAGATAATCTTTTTTGCATGACTTCCAAATATTTTGTACAATTTTAGTAATTTTTCTATATTTATCAAGTTTATTTTATTATACTCCGTTTCACCTTAAGTTGGCAGCGCTGGGAAGGGTACGCGGACCTAATCACAGCCGCTACAGGGTTACTCTAGGAGAAGAGTGTGACTATAAAAAATAAAATTCTCCAAATTTGGCGAGCAAAAATATTACTCTTGAAAAATTTGTTCATTAAGATTGTATAAGGGTTTTTTTTTTTTGATAATAGTATAAGCCCTTTTTTTAATTGAGATATTTAAGGGTTTGCGTTTGAATATGTTTAAAAACATTGATTAATTAACTAGTAAAACTTTTCTCGAATAAAATCTCAACATGTTGATTACATTTTTTTTAAATGAAAAAATACGGTTAAATTGTAATTCACATGCTATCATTACATTGATTTCTTTATGTGACTTATATATGCCACTTTCAAAATAAACGGCTCATATATCTTTAGTTTCATAATTTCACTTATTACATCTTTTTATAAAATACAAATTTCTATCTTGTTTATAAATAATTGATCATCTTTTTTCCATTATTACTGTTTTAAATCAGTTTGTAATTATTATTCACATTACATGCAAATGCTTAACGTTAGCTTAAGATATACAGAAGCACATAATAGAATTTGAAGATTAATTTCAAAAATTGATCAATATTAAAACTTATAATCTTTTATAAAATTTACAGTTTATCTCGAAAAAAATATCTTGATGCATATTTCAAAAGTTATGTTACTAACATTATATGCAAAATTTATATATTCAGCTCAATAAGTATAACTTTTAAAGAAAAAAAAATGATTTATTATAATAATTTAATACAAAAGTTATATATTTTGATATTTAGAACTGTTTTTGTTGTAAAAAGGTTCCATAAAACTTTTTTAAAGGGACAATTGCTCTTTTATTAGGTATTCATAAATCAAATTATATACACATGTATATTTAACACTCCATGTAGGAAGCCTTTAGAATCAAAACGAAAGCATTGCAAAAGAAAATATTTACATTAAGATACTTCGATTATAAAGATAAGGAGCTTTTTATATAATGTATATTTTTAAAAGCGTTGTGTAAGAAAATTTTGAAATTTGATTTACTCAAATAAGGTGATTTAAAAAATTAAATCAACCTTTTTTTTTGTACATAAATATTAATAGCTACATGGCTCGGCGTTGCACGGGCTTTCTCCTACCATTGTGGAACCATTTGCCTGTGCATTAAATATTATATTTAAAGCACAGTTTCCAGAGTGAGGGGCGAGGACCCTGTTCCACATATCACTCCACAGTATGCAAAATAAGTGTTTACATAAAAAACTGTTCCAATAGCTGATTATGTATACACTTATGTTGCTTTATTAAAGAAAAACATCGTAAATTTTGAGCCATGATCAAGTGACGAGGACGACACTTTTGGTACCCTTCTCTCCAAACTACCATACCACGCTAAGAGAGGACTTTGATGATAATTTTTTTACAAGTCATTAGCACTCATTATTTCTGAATCGCTATCCGAAGAGTCACTGTTCACAGATATAATGAAATTCTGATTTTCCCAAATTTCATCGACAAGTCCATCAATTTCCCACATTTCTTTCTCTTTTTTAATTACATGGTTGATGCAATTTATCCAATTTTGAGTTGAGATGTTATCTATTCCCTTTGTTACAAGTTCATTTATTTCATTGAGTTTAAATGTTTTATTTTCTTTTGCAACGTAACCTTTTACTTGGCTCCAAATCATCTCAATTGGATTGAGCTCGCAATGATAAGGGGGTAACCTTAAAATTTTGTGGCCAAACTTTTCAGCTATTTCTTCCACTCTGTAACCATTATACAAATGCTTTATATCATTTACTTTTTGCAGAAGTTCAATTTTAATTAAATCTTGATTCCATGTCACTTTCTTTTCTGTCAACTACTCTTGAATTGCACATTTTTTCCAAGAACTTGTTGGAGTTTTCTCTTTTTTCACTGAATGGTAGGGGGCATTGTCCATTACAATAATGCTTTGGGGCTTCAATTTTGGCATGACAGTTTCAAACCATTTTTCAAAATGGTTACCGTCCATTTCTTCATGGTAGTCCCCAGATTTTTTCCCAATAAAAATATCTGCCACATCCCGGACAAATCCTTCTTTGCTTCCAATATGAGTGATTATAAGCCTTCTTCCTTTGCCTTTAGGCGCAGTCAAACCTACTGTTAAATTAGAAGATGATGCTTCATAACTGCTTTTTATGGTTGTGTCTTGCCACACTCGAGTTTCAGAATGTCCTTCATTCACCCAGGTCTCATCCAAATAATAGATTGGCGCATTTTCTTCTCTTAACTCCCTAATTTTTCGTAAATAATTTCTGTGCCATAAAATGATATCATGTCTTTCAAGAAGCACAGCCTGTCTTTTCCTTTTTTCAAATGTGAACCCCATGTCCTTCAGTAATCTGTACAAGGTTGACCGGCTAATGTTCTTCGAAAAAATCTCAGCGTCATCATTTACTTCAGAACTTTGGATAATGTAGGAATCTCATTCTTACGGAAAAAGCCATGAATTTTTCGCCGAATGCACGATAATGTGAAGTCGTCATATTTCACCAGCCTTTTACGCAGCCCTACGGCACCGGGTCGTTTTTTACCAGGAGAACTTAAAGTACTCAGTATCTTCTTTTCCATCTTCAAACGAAAAACATTTCTCTTCGAAACGCCAGTCAGTTCAGAAACCTTTCTTACAATTTCACTGATAGATTCTTGCAGGTTTTCTTCTCGAAGTCTTCTTCTTCAGGTTTTCTTCCGAGCTCCGCTTCTGATGGATATTCCTCGCTTTGATAGTGTATACAACGAGGTTGGTGACATTTCTATCTCAGACATGTTTAAAATTTCAAAAAACAACAAGAATTAAGATAGTCGCACGAGATGTAAAAATATTACGTAAGAACGAAGCTAAGTGGCGAAGTAAATGGCATTGATTTGGCGCGAATATTTCGAAAGAACGTAATCTTGAAAACCGGTTTTTTTAAGCCAAATATTGTTGTTGTCGGCCAAAAGTCAATTAATTGTTTTCTACTGTATTCGTTCACAGGTATTAAAGAATAAATACTTTTAAGATGGGATTAACTTAAAAGATATCTTTAAACCAACAATATCTATAATACATGATACTTTTAACAATTTTCTGTGCATTTGCGTTGATTTAAATTCCAGAACAAGTTGGAACTACTTTTTCAAACGGATTGTTACATTCCCTACCTTTCCCAACGCTGCCAACTTGAGGTGAAACAGAGTATAGTATTGACAGAACATAAATCTGGTTCAACAATAGCATTAAGTAAGTGCATGCCTGATGAGAAAGTGACCAGGTGTAAGAACTTCAGCTGAAAGTGGAATAAG
Organism: Trichonephila inaurata madagascariensis; assembly: GCA_019973955.1. NCBI lineage: Eukaryota > Metazoa > Arthropoda > Arachnida > Araneae > Nephilidae > Trichonephila > Trichonephila inaurata. The sequence continues at coordinate 317,594 of BMAV01022915.1, forward strand.
AGGTCTAGAATTGAGAATTCCCTCTATTTGAACAGTTATTGTAAGGAATTCTTATAGTCAAAGCTAATTTACCAATAATTCTTTTTGCATGAAATTTAAAAGACTTGACTCCAGCTTCCCAAATTCCTCCGAAATTGGGAGATTTGGGAAGTATAAATTTCCAATATACTCCTTCAGTGGATAAAAAACTAGACACTTTCTCATCTGGTTGCATTACAAGATTATGCAATTTTCTTATGTCTTTAGAAGCTTTAACAAAATTTGTGGCATTATCAGAAATTATACTTGCTCATTTACCATGACGAGAGAACAAATGTTTTAAAGTAGCAATGAGAGTATCGGAATTTAACTCAGTCACAATTTCTAAGTGAATCGCACGAGTTGCGAGACATACAAACACAGCAACATAAATTTTATTTAAAATCCCTTTATGTTGATTTTTGAATTTAACAAAAAAGGGTCCACAAAAATCTATACCGGTATGGGGTAAAAAGGAAATGTTTCCGTTACTCTTTGTTTAGGTAAATTACCCATGATTTGACTGGTTAAAATTGGTTTGTTTTTTAAACAAATTACACAATTCAGCACGATTTATCTATACTGTATTCTGCCGTTAATCAGCCAAAATTGCTGCTTTACTAGATGAAGTAGAGTATTTGGTCCTACATGCAAGAATTTTTTTATGAAAATAATCTAAGATTAAGTAAGTTTATGGCCTTTTGGTAATATTATAGGATGTTTAGCATTCTCACTTAATTCAGAATTAATTAATCTACCTCCAACTCGCAAAATTTGATTTTCATCTAAAAAAGGGTTTTAAAGTTTTTAACTTACTTTGCAGTGGTATATTATTACCCAATCTTAAGGCTTTTAGTTTTGCATTGAATTCCTGAGTTTGAGACTGTCGTACTAAAGCATCACGAGCATGATTTAGTTCTCTACTAGTTAAGAAGATATCATCTACATTCTTTTTTTGTAGCTTCTGCAGGAACCTAAACAAGAAACTTAAAATTCTAATCAATTTCATATAGTTATTAGAAAGTTTATACAAGTCATCAAAAAAGTCATTCATTGTTGATTGGACAAAAGTGTTCATAATAGGCTTTAGTTCCTTCATATAAACAGGATCAGTGTTTGAACAGTCCCAATTATTCAAAAAGTGGACATCACTATGAAGAAAATCTGGACCACACCACCAAATGTTATTTCCATTCAAATCATCTACAGACAGACCTCTTTATAATGGATCAGATGGGTTGTCTTTCGAGTTGATGTGATGCCATTCAAATGTTCTGGTGAGATCCGTAATTTGAATCACTATTTGCAACAAAACATTTTAAACGATGGGGTTGGGTCCTTATCCATGATAGCACAATAATAGAATCTGTATACAGGTGCACAGCATCGATAGTCATTTGCATTGCTTCTAGAACCTTGTTTACAAGTTTTGACAATAATACAGCTCCTAAAAGTTCCAAGTGTGGAAGTATAACACATTTTACAGGTGCTACTCTCGATTTGCTGCATAACAAATGAACACTAAAATTTCCAAAACAATCTTTGCAACGAACATAAACACAAGCGCCATATGCTTGTTCCGATGAGTCTGAGAATCCATGAATTTCTACTAGTGTATTATTCTTTTGAATGATGCAACGAGGAATGTTCAAGTGCTCGATATTTTGTAAATTACAAATGAAGTTTTCAAATTCACTTTTTTCTTTGTCAGGAACTACCTCGTCCCAAGAAAGTCCTAGCAACCACAATTTTTGCATGAATACATTAGCCGTTATTATGATAGGACCAACTAGACCTAAAGGATCATACAGCTTAGCAATAAATGACTACATTGTTCTTTTCGTAAAGGTTGAGGGAACATCTTTGTTACTTAATGTGAAATGAAAACAGTCCTTTTTAGGATTCCAAGACAATCCTAATACTTTTACTGGTGTATGATCATCAGTAACTACATATTCTCGATCATCAGTTGATACTTTCGAGAAGAGGTGACAACTATTAGAACACCACTTGTATAGATACATTCCACAAGCATTCATCATTCCTATTAATTGCTGCTGGATCTCAATGGCTGTTTCCAAATCTGGTGCACCGCTAAGAACATCATCGACATAGAAATCGTTTTTAACTGTAGTTGATGCTAAAGGAAAATATTGTTTTTCATCTTCTGACAATTGAAGAAGGGTTCGGGTGGCCAGGAATGGAGCACAGGTAGTACCATATGTCACTGTTGTTAAACGATAAGTTTTCAAAAGAGAATCAACAGAAGTTTTCCAAACAATTCTCAACAAATCTTGTGAAGGATGAATCTTCATCCTGCTACATCTTTTTCACATCAGCTGAAAATGCAATGATGTGTTTACGAAATCTAAGAAGTGTACACTGCAGTTCATTTTGAACAGTTCCACCTTTTAACAAAGTATCATTCTACGATATACCATTTGAAGTTTTGGCAGACACCTTAAATACCACTCGTAATTTTGTTGTACTTTTGTCAGGTCTTAGTACAGCTTGATGAGGAATGTAGTAATGGGGATTTGGAAGAATATCTTAACTTCCTCCATGTGACCTAGGTTTTCATATTCATCTAAAAAAATCACTGTACAATTTTTTAATATCTGGATTTTTATTTAATCGAATTAAAGTGCTATTGAGTCTTTTAACCGCGAGATCCTTAGATAAACCTAGTTGAACTGTATCTTTTACTATGGACATCTGGACTATATATCGACCATTACTATCTCTAGTGTGTGTAGTATCAAAATGTTCCATGCAATATTTCAATTCATCATCGATAGGTGTTTTTTCAGGCAAAGCTTCAATTTCCCAGAATGATCTTAGTTTCATCTAAGTGAGTGTCTTCAATAGATAAATGACAACTAATTTTATTAGAATTACTTTGCACACTACCAGTAACTAAATATCCAAAATATGTGTTTTGAAGCAATATTTCCTTACTTATTCTAATTTGGTTCGGTTTCAAAATTTCAAAAAATGTCTTTGCCCTGAATAAAATATCAATTTTTGAAGGTTCGAAAAACTGAGCATCTGCTAATGTAATTCCCTTAGGCAATTGTATACAATCAATTCCCTTAGGCAATTGTATATAATCAATATCTGTTTGCTGAGATGGCGTTATGTCCGTAATTTTTGGAACCACTAAGAATTCAATATCCGTCACGAACTCGTTATTTTTGCTTGACAGCACAGTGTTGACTTGTTGACCAACAGTTACTGTAGCACCATTTAATCCTCCAACAGGAATATTAATTTTATTCCTCTTTAATCCCAAAAAGGTCGCACAATTATTTGTGATAAATGATGCTTGCGATGCAGAGTCCAAAATTGCCTTACACTTTTTATATTCACTACAAACATTTTTTACATAAAAAATGCGGTAGAAAGGAGAACGTGAGTTTGTTTTGACTGTGTAATGAAATTCTGAATCGTTCCCATGCTGCTTGGAGTCAAACTTTCACCGATTGCGAAATGCGTCGTTGGGGGGAAGCAACATCTACACATGCAGAATGATTTACAAACGACGATTGATTTCTTTTTTCCGTTATGGGTTGTATATTGTTTCGATGCAATAAGGAACGATGTTTGCGATTACAAAATGAGCATTTCGATTTTGATGTGCAGTTAATTAGTTTATGTGCTGGATTCAAACAATTCATGCACAGGTTTCTTAACTTACACAAATCGAAACATTCAGATACTTCCATTTTTAAGAACACTTGACATTTATTCAAAGAATGATTTTCTTTACAAATTATACAATACTGAGAGGCAGATTTTAACAAAAAGTTTTTTGACTTGTAGGATGGAAAATTATTTCTTCCGTAATTATTTGTGGCATTTAATTTAGGTTTAGAGTCAAAACACACGTGATCCAAGTTTTCTAAGATTTGATACATTTTTTCCAAAAAGTTTAAAAATGTGTCCCAAGTAGGCACATCATTTGAGTCAATGGTTAATTGAAATTGCCTACGAGTTTCTTTGTCTAATTTTGTACAAATTAAATGTATCAACAAAATATCAACTAAGTTATTACGTTCAAATTTTAATGCCTCTAAAGAGTGAATATTTCTCTGCAAGGTATCTATTAACAGACGAAGTTCGGCAGGGTTTTCTTTTACTAATGGTTTATAATTTATTATGCTTTGGATCTGGCTATCAGCTATGAGTTTAGTATTTTCATAGCGAAGGGTAAGAGCTTTAAACAAGGAATCATAAGTATCATTCGGTGACTGCACTTGCTTTGCAGCACCTTTAAGCGAAGCATTTAAATAAAACAATTTTTGAGAGTCCGATAACTTGGGATTATTTTGTATTAAATTATGAAATTGACTTTTAAAAGAACTCCAATTACTAAATTGTCCATCGAATTGTGGTAGCGGAATTTCAGGAAGCCAAACATTATTTGCATTCTCTGAACTATTATTGTCTTCTTTAAATTTATTAGCTTCAGTAAATTTAAAAAGTAGCAATTTTTCACTAACCTGGAATTCTTGAATATCTTCATCTGTTTTGTTTAATAGGGGCTCCACATCTTTAAACTCCTCATTGTTATCAATTTCGAAATATGCTTTGATGTTTTCAAATTTTTCTTTAATTACCATTAGAGTGTCCAATACTGTGCGAAGTTCCAATTTCTTTAGATTCTCTAACGGTTTCGATGATAGTTTTGTAAGTTGTACGAGTATATTGCCCATTTTACGATTCAGTGCTTTAATCGAAGACATATTCAAATACTAGTTCTAAATTATTTAACTACTAGCCTTCTTTGGCTCCAATGTGACCAAAAAATGTGGCGAGAGGAGAGAGGTGTACGAAAACGAAAATTCAAGCAAGACAAATAGATGCGTTTCTAATCCAATGTTTCTTATGGGGGACGTTGACCCTGCTGTTTACGAAGAAAAAGCGACCCTCTCTCCTACACAACAATAAGTGGACTGCCTCTAGGGAGGCTTTTCCAGTAACCCCTTTGGCATATTGGCGATATCAACAAAGCCGAGCTCACCTACATGTACTTCAGTGAAGATACCATTATGGGGAATGTGTGCCTGCAAAATTATTTCTGTGATTTAATACGTACTTTTAAAAATTTTATAATAATAAATTATTAATCTTAAAAAGAATGCTATACAGCTTTATACTTGAATAGTAAAGATAAATTCTGTAAAAGAGAAATTCTTTTCTCTTTGATCAGCACCGACACTAACAGGTTTGCTGCCCTGGACAAAAATGGAAAATGTTGCCCCTCATCCCAAAGCAAAAAATTGCAATTAAAAAAGATAAATTGTTCACACAGATACACACCAATAAAGCTTGAATAATTCTCTTGAACAAAAAAGCCGCATAACAATATATATGAGGGTGTATTATTAAAACACTTACTGAAGCATCATAAATATCTCCTTGTTGATACCTTAAGGGCATCAACAAGCATCTATCTGGCTTTGCCCAGCTAATTGCACTTAGTGGACATAAAGTTAGGCCCTTGATTTATCTTAATAATATGGCCCATCGAAAAGTTGAAGAAAAAGAGAATTTTTTTTTTGGACCTCAGTAAAAAAATTCAGGCTTCTAAAAATTTGTTAATGACCAAATTTAAAGAGTTGTTACTACATGGCGCGTAGATTGTACATGAATTTAACATCCTAATTCTAAACTGTACTCCTGATTTTTTTGCCTCTCATATTGGCATATATAGAAGGCTTGCCCCCACATACCTAACAAATTTGGACCTAATTTCTTAAGTTTCACACAAATACACTGTATAACAAAGAAAAGACGCACCAAGAACGAGTTGTCCAATAGAGACAAAAATTGGTGGGTAGAAAGATTATGTACAGAATAGAAAATGATTAAAATTTCAGAAAAATTTGAATGATTTATTTCAGAGTTACATAGTACAAAGTAATGAGCTCAATAAGGTGTTGACCCACCTTTAGCCTGGATGCAAGCTGCCATACGACGTGGCATAGAGTGTTAAAGAATCCTGATGGTCTTCTGTGGTATTTCTTGCCAAATTTGCTCCAATTATTGGGACAAGTCATCAACATTCCATGGTAGATGCAGTTGCCATCTCATCATATCCCAGACATGCTCGATTGGAGAGAGATCTGGCTGACCAAGGAGGTGTTTGACAAGCTGTAAGACATTTCATAGCAACACATGCCGTAAGTGGTCTGACATTATCTTACTGAAAAATGAGGCCTGGGTACTGCAAAAGGAACAGTAGCAAATTGAAGAGCTTGATAGCAAAAGGTTCAGAAATCGGAACACATTTATCTCGTTATGTGTGTATCCACTTCAAAACTACCTCGGCTACATCTTCATAGACAGATGTTCTTTAACGTTTTGAACAAGAATTCTCTGAATCATAATTTTGTAGCTTATCGCAATTTTTTATAATGGTTGATAAGCTGATTGGAGGAATACCAAATTTTAAAACATTATTCTTTTTCTTGACGCCTTTATCCACTTCCTGAAGAATTAAATTTTTTTCTTTGTTGCTCAAGCACTTATGTTTTGACATTTTCGAGTTACAAGAAACGAAGCTACCAATACGACTGATCAACACTACAAATGAACGGAAGACTAGTTAAAGGGCACTTGTGTAGACTAGTGCAAGGGGATATCGAAGATGTTTCTAGTGAAATAGACAATGAGAATAAAGGTTGCACTTGGATGAAATACCCAGAATTATATTGCTCTCATCCAGTTAGACGCCTAATAAAACCAATTCAAGATTTATGTCCACCATAAAATGTGTTAAAAGAGAGAACAACTTGAAATGTCCAGAAATACTTCAAAAATAAGGAGAAAAAAAAATTGAAGCACGAGAAAAAGCTCATTATATAGAAAATGCACTTCGCTATTGGTAGGTTATTTTACCAAAAGAAAATCGTGAAATGCTCTTGGTTCCAGGAAAAAGTTCGCTATATAGAAAAATTCGCAATATAGAGATTCCTAATATGGAGGTTCGACTGTAATTTATTAACAAATCTCAACAACCCGGGTTAGGAGATGCACCTTTTAGTATTTAAGCAAAAGTGAGGTAGAGGAGATAATTAATATTTAATTATGAATTGAATCACTTACTCTTGGAACGTCTTGGCATTTCACCTTCCAAATAATCGAAATTCTGTTCTAAGTTAATCTACTACAAGTCGACATTATTCTAATTTAAATATCTAATTGACCAGATCGTTAATGATCCATTATAAACATTAAGCAAATAATTTACGAGTCACTCTCGACTAGCTTTCTGTTACTTTACGTTAATCACTAACTTCTATCATCTAGCTCCTAACCTCTCTCAGGGCAAGGGTAATTTGGGCACCATTCTGATGGATGTGCCCTCTCACATCCATCACAAACATTGAACTTTTTTTTTCGACAAACCCAAATATGCATCTGTACATAGTACTCACAAAAGATACAATTGATTCACATAAGTTTCAATTTAAAAAGATTTTTTAATAATACATCTTCCACATAGAAGAAATACTTTCCACAAATTTTATATTGCTAGAAATTAAGAATCATAATAATAAACAATAAAATTAACCCTAATAAAATTACTCAAAAAAATATACTACAATATTTAAAATAATAATAATAAAAAATTATATTTCTCAGTCCAATAACATTCTGTGTTTTTAGTTTCAGCAAAAAATATCATTTTGTGATATTTTTAATCACTTAAATAATAAAACATGCAGTCTTACAATAATAACAAAATAATATGACTAAATTTATCTCTCTTAAGATTAAAAAAGAAAAATATTGAAATAATATTACCTAATTTAAACTTTGAATATTCAGAAATAATTTTTTATAAAAAAAAATGCCTTTTCGATGCTTAATCAGCAATAACACAATCACTTATAAAAAAATATATTTCAAACAGCAATAGAATGTTACTGAATTTATTTCTTGATGTATGGAAAGTGAAAAAAAAAATCTCAAAACATATTTATTTTATTGACTTGATAATTCAGAAGGAAAAAAAAAATCTAAATTTACAATAAGCTACAGGCAAATAAATCACATTTTTTTCATACTGAGGTACAGTAATGAAAGTTGTGCAATGCCTCAGTCCGGAAATGGAAGTTCTCTTATGAAAAAAATTTTCATTTTTATTTAATCCTAAGATAAATTTTTGCAGTCATTGTTCTGTTAACTATAATTTTATTGACAGTAAAATAACCTAGTTTTTTTTTAACTGAGAGTAATCTCTTCAGGTAAAATCGTTATTCACTTAATGAATTTATCTATTTTTTAATACATATATATTAACAGAAGTTTGGGTACTCTCGACAAAATTAAATCCTAGTACAGGCTCGCATAATTAGAGCTCAGGTGCTTTTCTCTGTGGAGGAAACTTAGCATCAAAATTACCTGCCGTGATTGGTATCCGCCTATATGGTGCTGCACTAAAAAGAAATACCAGCTCCCAGGGAATGTACTAGATCTGAAAAGGTAAACGCCAATCTGCAGCCCATTAGGAATAAAAAAAATATATTCACAGAAAAGATTTCACTGAACTAAATATATTATTTACTATAATTCATTTTTTATTAAAAACACAAATGCAACAAGCTATTCCTTCACACTTTATCTTAATAAAAATGCAGTGGGATTTCCCAATAACGGTACCTTGTGTTTAACGCAGTATGTGTGTGTCCTAGTGCTAGAAATTTAAACCAACCAACCTAATGAGGGGCAACCATCAGAGCAGACATTGCATATTTTGTCCTTTACTACTAATGTTATGTAATAATTTAATTAGAAATTCCAGTTGTGTGTATCAAGATTTAAATAAATGAAATACAAGTAAGTACATTAGCCACAGGTTTCTTTTTAAAGTTTGAAAAAAAATGTAATTTTAGTATGAATGTTTGAAAAGAGCAATGGAATTTTGTATTTACAGAAATTTACTGAAATTAATCCGTTACTTTTTTTTTTAAGTTTGTGATTTGTGTCAGCCTAAACCAGCACTTTTATTTCTTATGTAAATTATATATTCTGTTTTGCCTATAAATTTAAGTGCTGAACAGATCACAATGTTGCACTTTTTTTTTCTTTGTTCCTTTTCTGTATTGAAGTTACTTTAATTTATTAGGCTATCAGTGTATTTGATCTATTTAAAGAAACACAAGCTTTTGTCTTTGAAATCCTAAGATTTCACAAAGAGAGAATATTTTTATTTATTTCTCTCCTATCTTATCTTTGGAACTTTTTTCAGTGTCACTTAAATAGAATGCCCCTTAATAAGAGATAAATACATATGTGGTTCTTATTCAAAGAAACTAGTACCAATATATAATTGTGCCTTATTTGGAAGTGTACTTTACAAGATGTACTACTGTATTTGTATATTATATTAAGTCTTAAAAAATACATAATTTCAAATTAAGTACATAATTACCTGTTATTATTTCAAACGAGTGAAATGTAAGAGAAGGAATCACCCATTTCAGCAGGCCAATTTATTCGAAAAAGTGTCTACTGATGATGGGGATCATAAACGTTTAACTTATAGCAAATACACTCAAGACTAAAATAAAACGTCTCTCCTGTGGCTCTCTATCCACCAAAAACTCTAATCCACCCCCCACCCCCCGGTCTCATTTTGGTTAGCTGATACCGGACATCGTAATGGTGGAAGGAATGTCCATTATGGTCCCACTGTGTGAAATGGGGAGAAAAAGTTACTATAGAGAAAGATGTGTAAACATATCTTATACTCTCGCCTCTAACCCTTCAAGTTTAAAGTAAGAGAAAACTGATATTAAATATACAGAGTTCAAAATAAGGAAATAAGATACATTAAATGAAATACCAAAATTAAGCACAATGATATTTCAGAAAATTATAAAAAAATTTTGTAACAAAAAAGTATCTTTCAAATTCGGTCCAAATGCCGCCCCGGGCAACGGCCCGGTTTGTCCGGCCCTAGAACCGCATCTGCTTTGATTCTTGTTCCAGTCCTGTGTCATGACCACTGTAAGTTACTAAATGATTCATCCTTCATCACATTATTACTGTAGCACGTGATAATGTTATGTTTAAATGAATTATCACAGCTGAATACGTAAGTCATGAGAAAAGAAAGAAAAATAGTCATCAGAAATTCTGGACTATTTTATTCTATTTTAAAGAAGCTGAAGCTTTCCAACATTAAAAAATTCCTCGGAATTTTTATAATGGGTTTTTTATGTACACAATTAACCAAATACACAAATTTTGGACGTTTTATAAGAAAACATAAATGCTCTCCTAACTTTACTAATCTGTTAGTATCAATGAATGTCAAGCATATATTGAAATCACTAAATATTAAATTTTTAGAAATGAATATTGTGATAATGTTTGATATATATAAATGTGGTGTGTAGAGAGATTTTTAAAAACTACATATGTCAAAAATTTATTGTTTATGTATATTAACTGTATAAATTTATGTGCTAAAATTTTTTCATAATTTAATTTTTACTTATTATTTACTTGTACTAACATTTTTTTTAATAATTTTATTTTTGAAGTTATGAATTTTCCTGTTCAATTGAACCTCAAGACACGATGCTTCATAATAAAAAGCATGTTTTTGACAATGTGAAAAAGTAAGTTTCATTGTTACTAAGAATATGTTCTTTTAATATTCCAATATGAATTCCTTCTGAATTCATGACAGATAATATTGCAGAAAATGGCTGCACTAGAGTAGCAAATATTCTAACAGAAAATATGAAAGTATTGTTTTAATTAATGATAAAAAATGTGTAGAACAATTTTATTTCATTTTAATATTACTCTTGTGCATATGTATATTGAAATCCTATAAAAGTAAATAATTTTGTTGCATGTTTTGGTTATACAATTATCTGTGTATATTACATTAATTGTTCTGAAGTTGTTTTTTTTATATATTTTGTAGGCTTTGTTTATTTTTTTAAACCAAACTTTGTAGTATCACTTTGTATAAAAGTTATCACAGCTGATCATTTGCTTTGCATACACCTTCATTGAAATTGTATATTGCAATTAAAAAAAGGTCTATCATTATTTGTCATCACATAAATTGAAGTATCACTTTATTTAAGCTGATTACATACTTTTCACTGTTGAGAAAGATGTATATGAAGAGGAAATTTACTCTTTATCTTGCATTAAACTATGTTCAAAATCATAAGTAGGCTAATGTTGGACAATTTAAGAATTCTTGTTTCCAGTAACAAAGATTTCATTTGTAACTAAAAACTTCATAAGATCAGATACCAAGTATGCCTTTACCATATATTTCCGTAGATCAGATGTGGCCGCGGTAGCATAATAGTCAAGGTAACGGACTCGTTGCTGGCGTGCCATGAATTCAAGCCTAGTGACGCTGAAGACCCACCGTGCAGACGAGCGATGCACCTTAAATCTGTTGAAGCTCAAGTACCTTCTCGTTGGTGTGGAAATTAGTAGAAGGCTGCTAGCTCAGGTGCCGTCCTCCTCACTTCACTGTAGTTCAAAATTACGAGGTTCGTCGCTAAAAACGCTCTAGTAGATGAATAATGCGACATTAATATTCACTCACTCCGCAGATAAGATGATAATTGAATCGTAAAAAAAAGACTCCAAAATCTGAAGTCATCTTAAGGGACAGATTCAAAAGGAATAAGATCGAAATTTGTTTCTGGTGAACAAATACACTGTCGAAAAAAAAAATCCCAACACCTAGAAAGACTTGTGTTAGATAAACTAAATTTATTTAGTAGGCATGTTCATACGTCTGAAAGATGACTTTGATTCAAATATCGCGCTTAAGTGTGGCGCTAGTAGCGCCACTTAGAACTTGCGAATCAGAGTAGCTTTAAATGCGTGCTGTAAAGTTTATGAGTGTTATTTGTCTGTGAAATTTGATGTATTGCGTTAATGTTAGCCAAGAATGCCTTTAAGAATACAAGGAAGCCATTAGTAACATCTTACAGAGTTTGAACGAGGTCGTGTAATAGGACTTCGAGAAGGTGGATTTTCTTTTCGCGATATTGCAGGAAGACTTGACCGGAATGTATCCACTGTGCATGATTTTGGGAGCAGTGATCAAGGGATGGTACTAACTCAAGAAGACCGGGTTCCGGGTGGCCACGTGGCACTAGTGAGAGGGAAGACTGCCGTATTCAGCTGACGGCTGTGGCGTATCGTAATTCGAGCTGCAGTTGGTATCACAGTGAACTGTTAGAAATCGGTTACTTCAAGGACAGCTCCGAATCAGGCGTCCTGTAGCGTGTATTCATTTTACTGACTCCAAGCTGTTGCCGTTTGTGACGCCAGTGATGTCAAGCCAGAGCTCATTGGAAGACGGAGTGGAGATTTGTTGTGTTTTCTGATGAAAGCAGGTTCTGCCTTTGTGCCAGTGATGACCCTGTGTTGGTTAGAAGGAGTCCATGGGAACGCCTGCAATCGAACTTTCTGTCGCCTAAACACACTAGACCTACACCTAGAGTTATGGTCTCAGGTGCAATTTTCTGACAGCAGGAGCACTCTTGTGGTTATCCTAAATACACTGACTGCAAATTTGTACATCAGTCTGGTAATTCAACCTATAGTACTACCATTCATGAACATCATTTAAGGGAGAGTTTTCCAACAGGATAACGTTCGCCCTCACACCGCTGTTGTAACGCAATGTGCTCTACAGACTGTTGATATGTTATCTTGGCCTGCGAGAACACCAGGTCTTTCTTCAATTGAGCTGGTATGGGATATCATTGGATGACAATTCCAGCATCATCCACAACCAGCACTGACTTTTCCATTATGGATACAACAAGTATAAAAAGCATGGAATTCCATACCACAAAGTGACATTCGCCACCTGTATGACACAATACATGCAGGCTTGCATTCAAAATTCTCGAGGTTACACCTGCTATTAATGTAACAGTATTTCACATTTGAAATGCATTTTCTTGAGCTTAAATTAATCTGTGATCTTGGAAACTTAATCAATTAAACATGTTAACAAGACAATTGCACTGTCCAAATTTCATTTATCTACAATAATTTTTTATTGGAGTTGGGATTTTTTTTTCTGTCAGTGTATGATATGGAGAAATGAATACTGTGTAGGTATAGGAAATATTTTGTCTGTTTCTATACAAAGGTTTTTTATTGTGACTAGCAAATTATATAAAAGTAAATGAGTTCTAACTAGATACAGCAAGATAATTGAGGATCAATTAAAAGAAGTTTTAGAGGATTGCTTACTTGTGATGAAATGTATATAAACACTTATATACCTCATAGACTAGTTATTAGCAAAGATAAATCAACCACAAGAATAAAATTGGTTTTCAATGCATCATCGAAGGAGGAGGCTATAATTTTTTAATTGACTGTTTTAAATTTGCACCAAATTTAATTTTTTATATTTTAGACATAAAAATTTCACAAAATAGAATTTTGTAAAGATATAGAATAAAATTTATTTCAGATGATGATCGTCTATCTGAAGTTCAACCTTTCACGCCTGAGGGCTGCATCAATAAATTCACTAATATCTGCCTGTCAAAAAGTAGTTTAATCAGAAACTTTATGAAAAAAAGGGTTATTTTGCAAGACTATAATTGATTCTTAGTGAAGAGACGGTGTTACTCATTTGTGTGTGTATATATATAGGCTTCAAAAAGGTTAAATGGAAGTTTTTAAAAATATTAACAATGCAGTGAAATTTTTGAAACATTCATCATTTTTAGAAAATTTTATGTCAAATGGATATCAAACATATCTATAGAATTTTTTAAATATTCATAATAAGAGGGGAAAAAATGTTTTTATGACAAAAAACTGACAAGACAATTTTTCTTGCAATTGCCTCAAATTCAAATGTGGGAACACTAAAATGCCTTCAGCTGGTCACTCGTGACCACGAGTTGAAGACCCCTAATGTAAAGGCCAATGTAGTTTGAAAGTCATATTATATGACCTATGCTAACACTGTAAAACTTTGATATAAATTTAAACCTCTTATCAGTAATTTAATAGATTCATTTGATTATGATGAATCTTGATAGCAACTGATAGATAATGTTTGCTAATTGTTCTACCTTTTCTTGTAATTGACATACTGGTACATTTCTAAAACACCAAATGTCAAAAACAAAACTTTAAATGTTCTCTCTGACATTCTCCAACTTATTTTCATTTATCATTCCAATTGTGGTACATTTGCTGGCTTGTAAATGCTAAAATTCTAAGAATTCAATAGTAATTTTATTTATATGTACTATATATATATGTATGCTTGCAAAAAAAAAAAAAAAAAATACAGAAAATTTTGGATAAGATATTTTTACTTGTGCAAATAGCAAATAAATAAATAAAAATAATAATGGCATTCTATCATTTCATATTTAATTACTTGAATGACATGTACTTCTCTGAACTGTATTAATATCCACTTTTCAGTAATTTTGAATGAAATATTTCGCACTTATATTCTTAATTATTTGATTTTAAAATATACGAGTTTATTTTTACTGTGCTGATTTTGTTTCCCCTTGCCCCTCATAGTTCTGTGTTTAAATGGTCTCATCAGAAAAGCGATTCAACGCCCTCAACATCGTCCAATGGATTTTTATGTGACAAAAATAGTAATGAATTAAATATGGCTAACATTGCTAAAGAAAACAGTATTAAGGTAAGTTTTGAAAATTTTGAGAAATAAGTCTCCTTGAAATAGGTAATATAGTGCCAAAGCTGCTGATGAAATAGGAGTTTGTTTTACTACATCTGCCTACTGTGTTTTGTCAATTCTTTCATTGTTCTGCTGGTATTAAAAATATCAAAGTTTTTGATTAAACCAATGAATTTTATGATCTTCCTTAAATTAAATTTTAAACAAATGGAAATTGGTTCATTCTTGGTCTTGAATTTAGAAATGAACAATTTCATTTCTAAAATCTTTTGCTACAAGTGAATGTCAGTCACTTTTAGCAAAAGAAATGGTTTTCTTACACCAGTGGTGCTCAAACTTTTTCAACTCATGAAACCCTCAGAACAATAAGGTTGTTTGGGGGAACCCCAAGAAGAAAAATATTTTAATCTTTTATTATATTATAATAAAAAGTTTAAAAAGTATTATAAAATAAGGTTATATATATAATAGTTTTGCTTTGTTGTTACTTATGTCACCAGTTCGACAGTAACATCAGATCATGCCAGCGAAATTCATCGTGGCAAAGTCGTTAGCCATAGTTGTGAGTACCATACACGTGGCAGTACGATTTGGCTCGTTTCCACCCCAATTTTGATGGAGAAACACCCTGAGGGTGGTCAGGGACCTCCCACCTCTCTTTCCCTTCCACCAACCTCATGAGAGTACTTGCAAATCAATGGCTATTTAGATTACCTCCTTGGCATGAAGGTACTATACATGTACAAACATCCATGCTTTTTCCGGTATTCGAACCCAGACGCACCGGAACTGCAGTCGGCATCTCTAACCTCTATACTGGATGGGTTGCATTTTCAGTTTTAGTGATTGGTTATACAAACTTCATAGAGAACATGAATTCATTTTGCATGCACATTTATAATTTTCTTTTCGGTTTTTTATTGTGACTCGTGGTACCTCAGGGTTCAGTGGAACACAACTTGAAGACCACTGTCTTACTCTAACAGAAAACTTAAATGGCAATGTGAAATTGACTATGTAAGATGTTGAAAAGAACCTTTTTCAATCAAGAAAAATAAGACAGAAGAAGTGAGAGACAATAAAAAATAGATAATGGAATGTTTAAAATATTTACTGCAAGCTGTTTTCTAAGAATCAGACCATTGTAAAATTGTGATAAGTTGTTACAAAGTATATTGTGGATTATAAAAAAAGGAGAGATTATACTAACCAGTATTTCTTTAGTTGTAGCATGACTCTATGCATGCTGATTGAGTAGCATTGACACTGAGAAACCCATCTATTTTATTTTCTTATTAAAATTTTTAAGAGAGTTACAACTTGAATTCTGAGAAATTTAATGTATTTCAAATAACTAGACTTAAAAATGCATTCATTTCCATGATACAGCTGATCTGTGCATGATTCCAAAGGAAACTACATTTCATCCTCATACATACATGAAACTTGGCTTGCAGTTTCTATATGAAACAAACAACAGAAAGATTAAACTGTTTCTTAAAATTTTCAAAGAGCTAGGGAAAGTATTGCTTTAACCCCTTAACTCTGAGGAAAAGTTACACAATTCGCTGCCTAATGCCATGGCTTTACTCATAGGCACACATGATTATGCGGTGTTGGGGGGGAGCATAAGTAAGTCCTTTGCAAACACTGTCTTTATTGTATTGCATTCCAAAGCCTTTGGAATAGTTTTACAGATAACAGCACAATACAAATGTTTGTACTTTGGAAATGCGTTTTTATATGCTCCTGGCAGTTAGGGGCTTTACTCAAAGCCAACCAGATTGTTTTACTTTCTATGATGTTACATTAAATGTGAGAAACAGTCATTATTAAAATTAAACTAACATTCAAATTGAATATGAGTAAAAAAAGGTTATTTTAAAGCTACTTTTCAACACGGATGGGACTTTATATTTTAAGAGATGAAAGCAAAAAAATTAGAAGGATCTCTTAAACCTTTAGAATATCACAGCAATATGAAAAAATTGAAGCTACTGTTTGGATACTCCTGGTTACTTAGTGATAATGTTTCCTTCCACCACCAGATTGGTTGCAGTTTGAAACTTTCTGTTAAAAGAGGTATCTTTTTCACTGTACAACGCTCATATTTTTAAAAAATGATAAGAAAATATTTATAATTTCCATCACATTTTACTATGATATATTATTCTTGATCTTTTTTTTTTAACCTAGCTCCATTTGGTGAGGATCTAGTTAAATAAAGTTAAAATAAGAAATACGTATAGCTATATGATTTTTTGGAACATAAAACGTTTAAAATTAAGTCAGTTTGGAGAAAAATAATTTTTTTAAAAATTATTTTTTTGTAGTTTGAAATTAGTTGCATTTTAATATGAAAAATTATTTTATTTGCTTTAAACTGAATAAGAGCAATTATTGGTTTCAAATTTTAGTTGGATTTTTAATTCATATATACAAACATAATAAACATAAAATAAAATATATATATATATATATATATATATATATATATATATATATATT
>BMAV01022915.1:339817-355385 GCA_019973955.1 Trichonephila inaurata madagascariensis
TATATATATATATATGTATATATATATGTAAAATACATTAATATATATTTTAAATAAAACAAACAATTAATTTTTTAAAAGGATGAGAATGTGAACATAATTACCTACATTACTGGACTGAATTTAAATTATCTGTTCTATTTATATTTCTATAAAAGCTGTATTATTATTATATGTAGCATGTTTTTATATTTTTTTATCATTGTAGTTATCTTAATATATGCTAAATTTTAATATCTTATTTTCTCTCAAAATATTCAAAGATATTAAGTTCATTTTATGTTAGATTTCTTAAATGTACATACCTGTTATATAAGAATCTAATATCTACTATATAAGAATCACTGTTTTATCTGTTAAACTGCATCAACAACATGTTTATGTCTGTTAGTTTACCGAAATTCAAAACGTTTTAATTTAATATACTAACCTACTGATTATATTCAGATATTGAGCTTGATTAGTTTTAAATAGAATTTATGAATTCAAAATGGTGCTTTACTTTCTTATATCTCATATTCTGTTTGGAAATTTGCAATGCAAAAATTAGTTTGGGACCTTAGTTTCAAGTTTTGCATGCTTCTGTATTTTATTTTGTAATCTGTATAAAAAATTGTCATATTTCTTACACTTTTCTTTTTTGTTAAACTGAAATTATTACAATTATAATGATCTTTGGCTTCAATTTCTCTAGTACCTCCTGTCCATTCTATGATTTTATGTGAAAAAGTAATGGTAAACCATAAATGTTGTATATCTCAATAACGTGATGCATTATTATTATTTTGAAAAATGCTAGTCAAGAAATATAAATGACAGTGTAGAATATGTCTTTTCTGTTTTGTGCAGTGTTATTAGAATTTGGCATGTATCAACTGTGAAAAACAAATTTTAAATTAATTTAATACACCATTTATTAGCTCCTTCTAACGAAGCAGTATAACATCCACTGCTGGCCAACTAAAGTTGCAACACCTGGAAGGAAAGCAAATACAAAAAAAAAAATTATTTATTGTTTGTTAACCGTATGGAATTGAGACAGATGATTAAATTTGCAAGCAGTTTGAGGGCTTACAAGGGTGCGACATTCATAGAAACAGCTGCCACCCCTGGCAGCTAAAACGCATTTACTCGGTTAGGCATGAAGTTGAACTGGTATTAGATGACAGAAATGGGCAACTCATTCTATTCTGCTTTAAGTCTTTTCCGTACTTCATCAACCGTATTATCTGGAGAGAGTTGGCGGGCCAGTCTCAATAACCTATGATCAGATGTTTTCAATGGGTGACAGATGTAGAGACCATGCTGGCCGTGCGTGTATCGAGGAAGGTCAGAACATAACGTGCAGCATAGGGTCTTCCATTATCTTGGAAGATGGCGTTTGGTGGGCCTCGAAGTTGGGCACAAACTCTCGACATAGGATGTCAGAAATGCACGTATCTGCAATCATATGTCTGTCAATCCGAACTAGAGATGTGCGTGTTATGTTACCGAATGACCGCCCAAACCATCACACCTATGCCGATATCGAGTGCAAGCAGATGACGAGTGTTCTCCTCGGAGCCTTCAGACACGTTTACGGCCAGCAAAGTACTGAACACAGAACCGCGACTCGTTTGAAAAGACTTTACTGTACCACTCTTGTATCCAGCTTTGTCATTCGGTGCATCAGAGTCGCCGTCTCTCTCTATGCTGCATTGTCAAGGAAAACCGAAGTAATGGTCGCTGTGTTGACTG
This sequence comes from Trichonephila inaurata madagascariensis, assembly GCA_019973955.1. Lineage (NCBI taxonomy): Eukaryota > Metazoa > Arthropoda > Arachnida > Araneae > Nephilidae > Trichonephila > Trichonephila inaurata. The sequence goes on from BMAV01022915.1 coordinate 341,555, forward strand.
TCCATACTGTTACAGACTTCGTCGCATCGCACGAATGAGGACTGCGCGTGTTGCAAACATGCCCATTTCCTGACTAATGGTCCGTAATGTAGTTGTACAGTTAAGTAGGGCCGAATTCACAATATGTCTTCTCGGGTATTCATGGGATCGCGTTGAGATTTTGCATGCTGCTCAGTATTACTCTCAACAACCCATTGATTCCATATTCGCATGAGAGTGGTTGGATTTTGACCAGTGCGACGGGTGATTTCATGGAACGAATAATCCGCACTCTCAATAGGCAATAATCCTGCCTCTGGCAATTGTGGTAAACATTTCTTCTTATTTGAGCGCAACACAATATTCTGAGCAAACTCCAATCTTACAAAGCGCTTTTCGAATAAGAAATCCACTACATAGCTTTTTTTTATGCAGTGCTTCGGGTGTCGTTTCTCCCTCCTGTGGTAACCTAGTGGTCAAGGTCACGGATTCGTGGCCGGTGTGTCATGAGTTCGAGCCTAGGACCACTGAAGACCCGCCGTGTAGAAGATCTGATGCATATTAAATCTGTTGGGACTCAAATGTCCTCTTGTTGATGTGGTGTGAGAGTTGGAGAGGGGCTGTGCCAGCTCAGGTTTCGTCCTCATCACTTGACCATGATTCGGAATTACGAGGTCCGTCGCCAAAAGCCCTCATGTAGCTGAATAGGGCGACTTTAATATTCATTCTTCCTCCTGCGTCGTCTGAATGCACTACAATACTAATTATTTGTATATTACGTCTTCATTTCTTTAATTCTTCCTGGTGTTGCAATTTTACTGGCCAGCAGTGTTTTAAGAATAATGCAGATAAATTGAATTTATATTGTAAAAAACTCCTTATATCAATTATATTACAGATAGTAAGATCTGAAGTAAATCCTTTGTTATGAAAGTTCCAGGGACAAGTTTTTATGTGTATGTATGTGTGACAGAGAGAAGTACTTTGTAATTCTCTATGTGAACGATTCGTTACTAATTCATTAAAAAAAATCGTGATGTGTTTTGTAACTGGTGCATTTTTTGCCTCGATTTAATCAGTGGTATAGAAGGGGGAGTATTTGTCTCAAGTTATATTTGGAGCAGCTTTAATTTAATGGCAGAACTTTAAATTACTGGTCCAAGTGTGTTTAGTACTCTATTTGAGCAAAAACTGATGAAATAATGAAAGTTGTTGCGTATTAAATCTAATGTCCTTAAAGTCTACAGTCTAGGTATGGCAAGGTGTGTAAGTTCACAGGTTGAGGATTATATTTTGTGTACTTCATTACAAACATGTGAACCAAAACTTATATATATGTGTGTGTGTTTTCTTAGTATTTCTCGCCTCAGATGTTTTCTTCCTCTAATTTTGTCCCAAAAAGATTAATGGTCTACAACCAAGCTCAAAATTATAAAATCCGTTGTTAAAAGTTCATTGTGTGAAATCATTGGAACAATAAATCGACCAAAATAAACCTGTTTTTGTGATGCATGCATAAACATCAGTTCTGATTTAAGTTAATTTCGGGCTCGGGGCCCAGAAGATCTACAGGCCCCCTTGGCACAGGAGGATCGAAATTTACAACCAAAAAATCTGGTTAAGGCCAACTTATCCAACAATGGATAAACCGGCATTGATAAAAATAACTCGTTTCTTTCAATAATCAGTTTAAAAAATGTAATAAATTTTTTTAACTATACTACTGACTAGCAGAACATTTAGAATTATTTTAGTAAAATGCAACAACAACAAAAAAACTTTAGTTATGCAATTGAATTTTTTAAAAACTTCATGTAAATGCTTTCAAAGAGCAATTTTTTGGTATTAAAACCTGAAAATTGAAGTTTCAGGTTTAGATTGTTATAGTAAACTTATTCTTTATAACATTGTATCATGTAGCAACCTTTAGGTGGAAAATGCTCAGTGGTTTTAAGAAAATCTTTTTTAAATTGTTTTAAGAATTTTGCTTCTATTTTAGATGTCAAAATCATGTTCAAGTTTATCAATTCCTCATCAAAATTCCAGTCTGCATAATGGAAAGAATGGAACACTGGAGGATTTTTACATTATCAAAGTCTCATTAGAACAGGAAAACTGTGATATAAGTGGAATAAATATGTACAAAAGTATTATGGTAAAGTTAATGGAATCCATTAATTTTTTTTAATATTTCTGTCATTATGTCTGGGTATTGTTATTAAGACAAGTTTCATGTTGAATGTAAAAAAAAACAAACACACATTTTGTACCAATTTATAGATTGCAAAATTGTTAATAAATTGTTTATATATTTTTAAAATGACCTGCTTTGTTTCAATTAATTATATGTATGTTAACTTTTTCTCAGTAAGCAAAACAAAATGTGTCTCCTCTTAGGAGACATAAAGAAACGCATAAATTTTTTTTTTTAAGAAAATGCTTCAATTTTTAGTATTAGCATCTTTTTGTCTAAGGCTTTTCTGAGATATTTCCTTCTGATCCAAGATATAATTTTGTAATCTGATAATGTGTCTTAAGCTTTAAAATTATACAACATGTAATTTTTTTCTTGCTTCAGCTCAATAATAGTGATCGTACTCGTACTGTGATAACCAATGCCATGCTTAAACATGGAGTTGATGGAGATCCTGAAGAATATATGCTAGTTCAGTTAGTACCTGGTGGTGGTAAGTCTTTTTCCAGTTTTAAATACTTAGTCTGTGTGTAATGCTATTAATTATTTTAAACATTTTTTATTCATGGAGTAACTGATTTTTTTTTTTTGTAAGTTAATCTTGTTATCGGAAAGTATATCTATAAGATTTGATGCGATGAAAAATTTTTCTTTTTAATACAAGGTGACTTTTTTTAAACTGACACTATTCAGAGCCACCTGGAACTCGATCTAGAAACTGCAATAACACTAAACTTAGTAGGGAGACGAATAATAACATGGGAAATAAGATTCCTATTAAAAAAAGTTCCTAACAAAAAAATAAGTATATAAAGCACAGATATGAAAGCAAAATCCAAACTTATAATTCCATGTGGGGCAACCGCGCTGGTAATTTGGGCTATAAAACATGTAGACAGCTCCGAAAAATATCCTCAGCTGAAATGAGCCATTTCAAGTGACTGCAACTCACATTACCATTATGGCATTATTGGTAAAGCTGCATAATCTTAATCATCCACACAACTCCTTGTGAGCTTAGAACCTATCAGAAGCTACGTAAAGAGGTTTTATCGCTAAATGCTTTGAAGAATTTCGAAGAAAGAGAGTCACTGACAATTTCTGCCCAGGCAGAGGTTAGCTTGTGTCAGAAGAGTTAATCATTGACAGAGAACTGGAAACCATTGTTGTCCCACATATTGCAGACAATGTGGAATATTCCTTGTGTCATGTGTACTGCTGCAGGAAATGTGTAGAGAATGTGTGAGTGCACATTGTAGTCTAAAAGAGGGTAGTCATATTGAATGAGGTTGAATTCCTCTCCAAGGAAGTAAATGTAGTGAATAAAACTTAACATTTTACTTTTATTTTGTATGTGTGATTTTTTTCTCATTTTTTGCATTGTTCAGAGCCATAAATGCCTCTATCAGTGATATTTATTTCTCCACAGAATCCTACTTCCCATGTCATTATTAGTCTCCATACGAAGTTTGGTGCCATTTCTTTTGTTTGATTGAGCTACAGGTGGCTTTGAATAGTGTCAGTATAAAGAAAATCACCCTGTATACAATATTTTTATTTGAAAGGATTCCGTTAAATATTTACTTAGTATTTATTAGTTCTAAAGAGATCAAAAGACACGTTTTCACTAAATATTGATATTTAATAATAAAAGTAACAAACTTTTGGATTTATAACTTGGAGACATATATCTGCTGAAGTGAAAAAGAAAATGTATATGAATTGACTTTCTTCTATAAATATGATTAAAGCATTCCCCTTTTAAATAAATGAGGAATGATTATAATTAAACCATAAAATGATCTAATTACTAAATTATGAAATGAATTTAGTGGAGACATACTAAGGCTGGTTTTTTGCTTTACAGTTTGAAATTAAGATATAAAAATGTGTCATAAAAAAAGGGTGTAAAACTTCGCTACATTGTTATATTTTAAAATTTTGTTTTTCAGAAATTGTATTTCCTGATTCTGCAAATGTTTATTATGCGGTAAATAGAAATCATGAACTGAAGTTCGTGCTGCGCTCGCGTTATGAAAACGATGGAAGGGGAAAAAAAGGACGACATAAATGTGTACTTTGATCAGTAAACAAGCTGAAGGAGACTTCCTATTATTTCTGTACTCATTGTACATTACCATATTTTTTTAAGAAATATATTATATTCATTATACATTGTCATCCAGTAGCTTTTACTATGCTTTATTTTGTAAATAAAATCATTTTAGTATTATATGTTTACAGTGTAAACCATGAAAAGTTTATTTTAAAAAACTACACATCATTTTGGAATAATCACAATACAACAGATGTTTGTTGCAAATTTATTAAATACAGTAAAATTGTAGGAAATTACACTAAAATTTATTAGTCAAGAGTTGTCAGTTCGTACTTAGAATATAATTCTGTTGAATTTGAACATATGAAGAAAAAAATTTATAAATTAAACTTCAACATATAAAGAATGATTTAGAATAAGCTATTCTATTCTATATCTATTTGTATTTGTAATAAAATTACTGCAGCAGTAGTTCGTTATAACTTAAAAAGTAAATATTGCTCTATACTATACTTAATACTATTCTGTTATCCATTGGTTGATAAAAATTGCAAACCTAACATATCAAATGGGAAAATTAACTTGTGACTAACTCATAATGTTAAATCTGTATAAAAATATTTTGATGCAAAAATTAATTACAAATTATTTTAAACCTATAGTCCTATCTGAAAAGAAGTAAATTTGAGCATTAAAATGTGATGAAATCTCTAAACATTTGTTTCACATCAAGTAATGTATGGAATTTACTTGAAATTATTACCTTTGTATGGATGTTACTTAATTGTATATAGATGATAGTTAAAAATTAATATTTTTTGACGGTTTGCCTGCTTTTTTACACCTGGATCAGCTTTGGAAGACAACTCTAAAAGTGTTAAGGTCACCAATAGCCCTCAGTTGCTTTTAAGTGTAACTTTAATATATCAATTTCAATTCAAAGCATTAGTAAATCTTGCTTCTGAACTCCCATCTCCTAGTAATGTATCTAAAAAACTGGTGCTGATGCAAAAGGAATAACAAAATTGAAATAAAAGTTTTAGATACTGATAACTTTTGTTCCATAATCTGCTATTCATTTTTAATCAGAATTTCTGCCTGTTTTTCTCATAATTTCCATCATTTTCAGTAAATGGATTGAATTATAAATTTTAATATTCTTTTATGGGTAGCAGAAGATTCTTTTCTGTCTAATAAATCTCTTATCAGTAAATGCCTAATGCATATACAAAGAAAGGTTGCAATATACAAATTGTTTTTAAAATCAAAGTGAAGAGCACGAGATTTAACATCAAATGCTAAAAAATAATGGATAATATCTACTTGTTTCTCAAATTAATCCGAGAAATGCATTGAATTCTTTTAATTTTTACAGTTTTGTTTACTAATTTCTAAAGAATTGCTCATCCACTTAAATTGAATTTAGGAGTCTCTGTCTTTCTGGGTGTCGCAAAAATGATTGCTGAATATCCAGCGAGGTTTTCAAGTCCTGATTGCACACACACGCAAAAAACGCCTTAACAATTGGATTTTCAATAATTTAACATTTCATAAAATCCTTTCATCGATTTATACCACGCAGTTACTAGCAAAAATATACCATCAGCAGAGGCGGATTATCTGGCTGGAGGCCGCCAGTAGGGGCTCCAAGCTTGATGGATTCCAGTTATAAATTCAACTTGCAACAAAAAGATCTTGAACCGATATTGCAAACCCAAAGATTTGCAAGCCATCTTTCTTCCATATATTTGTATTGTTATAATCTGTACAAAATTTTCGCATGCGTTTTTTAGGAAAACTTTTATTTCGAACAAACCAATATTATTCAATTGAAACAATTCCTTTTTTTAGTTTTCAACCGTGCTTAGTTACTCTCGGATACATCTTATACTGATGAGGGGAGGGGGGGAACTCCAACACCAAGAAAGAACCATTGTAGACTAATGAAACTTCGGCAATACATTTGTCTAGGTAACATATTTAATAGTTTAAACTTTCAAGATCCCAGGTTAATGTAAATGCGAAAATAGCTATTTCAAATTTGAAATGATAGTGCAATAAAAACCAGTGTAACCTCCAAAACTTCAAATGCATGCAAACGTGCATACAATGAGTCATACAAGTACCGGATATCAGTTTGTAGGATGGAATTGCATGCCTGTTGCTCTTGGTCAGTCAATGTAAGGTTGTTTAATTCTTGTTGGGGATGCTGCTGTCATTGTCATCCAATGACATCCCGTTAGTGCTCGATTCAAGGAAATTGGATTATCTAGCAGGCTCTTTAGAGCATGTTGTATTACATCAGGGTATAAGGGCACACGTTATCCTGTTGGAACCCCTCCCATTGAATGATGTTTATAAATGGCATATTGACATCTTTGTAGTCAGGGTGTGTGAGGTAACCAGGGTGTAACCACGAGAGTGCTACATTTAAAGAAAATTGCTCGTGCCAAACCATAACTCAAGTTGCAGACCAGTGTGTCTAGGCCACAGAAAGGTTGTTTGCAGGCTCTAACCTGAAGTAGCGTACAACCTGCTAGAGGTTTATAAGGGGCACATAGCCTGACTGTCACCAAATATGGCTTGAAGCCCAAAAGCTTGAAGCATTGCAAACACGCAGCCCGCCAATACATAGGTTGCGACCAACGGAGACATTTTACAAAATTTTAAATATCAATCTTTTTAAGTTTTTTTTTTTTTAATCTGAAATTTATTTCTGGTAAATTTTTTTTAAAAAATTTACAACATATTAACCTGTTTTATCTGTTCTTTTTTTTTTTTTTTTTAATAAATCCTTTTTAATTATAGAAATAGCCTTTAAATGAAAAATATTTTTAATATTTTATTAATTTTCTTTCTTTTAATTTTACTATAATAAATGAGTTTTTATTAAAGTCTTAAACACTAGAAAGACTGAAACTTAGTATATACCTATATTGCCCCAAAGCAGTCAAAATGACTGCATTGTGAAAGAATAATTAATGTGTAAAGAAATTTGTTTAAAATTAACTTTTAATATTTTTTATATTATTTACAGTCATAACAAGTCATTAGTAAATATTAACAATAAAAAAAAATGTACTTCACTTGGGAAAAAAATATATATTATTCTAAAAAATTGTGCATTAAATATGTAATTGTTTTTCTTTTTGAAATTAAAAAGCAGTCAAAATGATTTCCTTGGCCAATCTAGTGTTAAATGCATATTATTCGCTGTAGATCGCACTATGATTCATCGTATGTGCGTCATTTCAAGAAGATATAGAATGTAAATTTATCGGTCAACCATATTATATGAAAGTTCAATGCATTTTGGGTCATAAAGTGTTAAAACGATTTCTTAAATTGCTGGAGGAAATCATTATTTTCTTGGAAATAAAAAAGTTATAAATGTGCTGAATTAAAAGATGAACATTGGGCAGAGCACCTGGCTTTATCAGTTGATATTACAATTTAACTTAAGCTTCAGGGCAAAAATCCTTTTGTTACAATGCCATTTTATAATAATTCTTTCATGCAAAAATTATTACAGACAAATTATTACAAACAGAAAGAAAAAACTTATCTCTCTTTGAAAGCTTTGAAAATCTATTAATTAAATCACTTGAATTAAAATTTACTGAATATTCTCACCGAATTAAATTATTAGAAATAGAATTCGATGGAATATTTTTTGATTTAAAAAATTTTTCGTTTCTTAACTTCACATCTATCTATCGATATTAAAATTGTTGATGGTAACTTTCAAATGGAAATCCATTCTGTTTCTTTGCTGAAGCAAAAATGTTTAGAAGTCGAAACTCTAGATTTTTATACCGATTCATCTGCAGATCAGTTTCTTAACATGTTATCATTTGTTAAGCATATAATGGTTGTTTTCAGAAGCATTTATTTATACAAGCAACAATTTTCTTTAATGAAATATATAAAGAATTCACAGAAAGGTTCAGATTAAATGCTCAACATTAATCATCATTTTTTAAAAATTACATCAGCTCAATGGTGCACACAAGGGGGGGACACTCCCCCACATAGACCTTGATTTTTTTTTCAATTGATTATAATCCTATGCCCTATGTATATATTATGCAAAATAATTTTAAAAAATAAAATTTCTTTTCTCTTTTTCTTCCCCTTCCAAAACGGAATGACATGCCAACATAAAACTTCAAATTTGCTTAAAATTTCCCTGTCCAATTCTGAAATTTTATCTTCTACATGTCTAATTCCCAAAGACTCCAATTCCCTGAAACACGTCAAATCATCCTGTTTAGCGTTAAAAATCGAAAGATTCAAAAGACAGCTGCATTTTTCAATTTGTTTTTACTTCAAAAGTTCCCCAAACAACGAATATCAAAAGAGCGAGTTTGTTAGTTTCTCCACTGGTCTGTCATACGAAACTTGGTAAAAGAACTCGCCCCCAACAATAAATCTACTCGAGTACCGGTGACCAACGTTTCTACTACGATGAAACGTGATATTTATCTTTCCAATGGGATAATCTCAATTGAGTTTTGTCAAATGTTTTAGTTTGAAGCTTAAGGCTGTTTTCTGCCAATGTTAAAGAATAGGGATCAAACGGGAAGCACATTTGTGGGCAGGAAAATGCTCCAATAATAATGAAAATTTTTAGGAATATAAAGAAAACAATTGTTTAAAGTATAGTGTTTTTTGATTTTTGCAAAAAATAAGCAGTTTTCAACATTATTGCAAAATGAAATTTGAATTTTCTATGTTAAAGTATAGGAGGGGAAAACGCAAAGCACATTTTAACACAAAAAAATTTATTTTTTCGAGTAGAATTAAATAGTAAAAAAGAAAGCACGCTTTCCTTTTTGTACTGGTGTAGCCAGAATTTTTAGGCTTTTATTAATTAATTTTTTTTTAAATTTTAAGTTCATTCTGAATTATTTTTGACATAGTTTGGACTATCTCAAACAGATGGCGCCACCACGGTTTGAAAAGTGAATTTATTCTTGGCTATGAATACTTATTTTTGGCGATATCTATCTGAAATATAGTCGCCAGCTGTGTGTGTGTGAAAATATGGTGACTTGCAAATTGTGACAAATAGTGGACAATGGAAAAGATTTATGATGTGCAGAGATTTAACATCTCAAATCTATTGAACTTTCCTATTATCCTATTAAGGAATGTTTTAAATATTTTCTACATGTGTGCTTTAAAAAAATTCATTTATATAGATAATTTATAATTATGCTGCTTAGATTTTTTTTTTTCTTCTTTTTTTGTCTGTTATTGAAGAAACGTCTATAAAAGTCTTTAAATTCTGTGAAGCGACAGAATGCAGAATTGAAAGTATACTTATTTTATACAAGACCAAAAGTTGTGAATTAACTAAAGAACACAAATTACTACTCATTGAAGCTCACCAATTAAAATTTTAATCTGATTATTGTAATACAATTGTGTTATTATTATTTTCTTTTAACTAAAAATGAATTTTTTTTCCATCGAATAGATTTTATATTTAACGTAAAACTTTACCATAAACCATTGGAACAATTATTAATCAAATCTTGTTTTCTAGTTTAATTAGCAGAAACTATTTTTTCAATGAATTATGCTCAGATTCTAAGCCGTACCCTAAATTCTCAGCACGTTTTTATGAAAAAAAATTAAAAATAGTGTAAAATATGTTATCGATGTATGATATATTTACGAAATGAAAAGTGGCCGCGATAGCCTAGTGGTCAATTAACGGACTCGTGGCTGGCGTGTCATGAGTTCAAGTGTCGTCCTCATCACTTGACCATGGTTCAAAATTACGTGGTCCGTCGCCAAAAGCCCTCGTGTAGCTGAACAGTGCGACGTTAATATTCACTCACTCAACCTTGTTGCTCATTGGAGTTTTCCTTTTAGTGCTATAGTTAAAAAATTGATTTTTATGACTAGTTTATTTTTAAATTAGAAAATAAAGCATTCATAAAAAGATAATCTACTGAATAAACTTTTAAAAACACTAGTTTTTAAAAAATTAGAACTTAATTTTCTAAATATTTAAACAGTGTTTTCATTTTTAAAACACAAATATACATAATTCTTAATTTTAGAAAACTTTTATAATAAATTATTTATTTTATAAACGAAGGAAAAATATAACTAATAATTAATAATGTTCGCTTTTTTAATCTCGCAATGTGAATCGAATTCCTCGATTTTCAAATGTTAAGAAGTTTTACATTTCTCATTTTTTCCATTATTCATTTGATCAGAAATCTCATAATCAATTATGAGCTATTTACACCTTTTTTTGGGGGGGGGGGAAGGGGAATACTAAATCTACCCACTAGAAAACTCTCTTATGTCAATCTAACTATTACAAAGCTATTTTACCATAAATTATTGTTTTAAAACTATCTGTTACTCAGTATAATCACTATATGATAAATTATTTTGTTTAATTGCCGTTTTGTGTTATCCACAAAACCGTTTAGCGACCTTCCAAAGGCATCTCATCATGTCAATATCTCTGGAATTTCACTTCAGAGGGGCAGGGCCGTTTTTAACCTCCGGCGCCCTAGGCGCTTCAATTGTTGCGCCCCCTCCCACTATTTCCAGAGCACCCCCTTCCCCCTCCTTCAGTTCTTACCTTGCCAGTTTTAGTTCGTGAGGGATTTTCCCTCAACTTTCGTACTCTTTAACTTTTCTTTTTCTTCTTAATGAGGAGTCCTTTCATTATTCATCACCTATGGATCCGCCGTGTCCCGGAATGGCAACCGGCAGCCTTAAGGAAAGAAAGTTACATGGTTCGGCCACTCTTGTTCGTTTCTTACCTTACGGTATCATGGAGGACCCTCCCCCCTCCTTTTGTAAATAAGTACAGTAAAGGAATAAAATTGTATGATATTGTTACGTAGATCCGAGGGTTCGAGGATTTTATGCAAAACAATCACAAAGAAAATAAACAGTTCTTTAAGAGCTATGCGAATTTATTATCAAAAATCCAATCCTTTAAATACAGGATTCAGCAGCGATATTCACAGAGTAAATATCCAAAGGTCTTCACACCTTCAACAGCAATCAAACACAATAACAGTGTTTAAAAAAATACACGTAAGTAAAGATTATTCACAAGCACAGCCGAGCTAATCAAAACAATCCTCACTACTCGCTGGTTTAATCCAGACTCCTCGCCGTCCCGGCGAGCATCTCATTTATAGGCGCGACAGAAACTTCCAGAAATATAGCCGCTCGTGACATTAGTGGAGAGATCCACTACCTTCTAGAAGATTCCAGAGGGTTCTGAACTCGCCAACATGGTCGCCAAAATCGCCAGCTTGGTCGCCAAAAATGATGCCAACTTGGCTCTACCGCCAAGATTTCGCCAAGTTCTCATTGGATCGCCATTATAACGTAAGGGTCGGCATTGCTTGTGAATGGTACAATTTTAACATGTGAAATGAACATAACATAGAGTAATATAAATGCATTAAACACTTAAATACAAATTATTTACACTATTTACACAAAATTCGTAACAATATTATAGTATAGAGTATACATTATTGTATTAACTTATTAATTATCAACTTTTTTTTAACTTGTTTATATCATTCAATTTGTTAAATTTAATAATAACAATTTTTGATGAGGGGGTTAATTATTATTATTATTTTTAAAAGAGATGACAAGTGCTGAGGCGTAATCTTTATGCTAAAGATTAAAAATCTGCTAGTCTATGGAGGAGCGGAAGGGGAATGGAATCCTCTGTACTTGTGTATAGATATCGTACTTATAATATCTAAAGGGATTCATGATACCAGAAAGAGTGTTGTAGATTGCGATAAAGCAGTCTTTCTGAAATTTTCAATATTTGTGATCCAATTTTCAGTTATAATTTTCATCGTGCATCATTATTATTACAATAATGTATTGAATGCAATCATTATGTACTTTGATGGTAAAGCCACAATATAATACGACTTTAATTATAAAAACCGTACTAATTATCAAGATAAACATTAAGTTTTGTATATAATTTTGTATATGACAAGCCTAAGGGGTCACTAGTAATTACTAAACTTATTTTTAATTGAATATTGATAAATTAATTATGAAATACTTTGTGCAGTTTTGATACATTTATAAGTAGTGTGTATTATGTGAACTTAATTTTATCTTATATAAGAATGTATTTTACTTTGTAATTCTTTTAAATTGTAAATTATTTTATTAAATTGATAATTATTTTAAATCTTTTATTTTCAATTTTTCACAATATGCTCGTGCCCCTCCACACAAGTAAGGTTATCACACCCTCCTGGAGGGGGGGGGGCGCTCCATAGTTTGAGAAACTCTGCGGTAAAGGTTTTATTTCGAGTTTTGAGAACAATTTAATAACAGTATACATGAAACAAAATATGATTTGAGGAAGAAAAGCCAAGCGATTTACATAATTTGACCAATAGCGAAATGAAGGATTGATAATTTAGATGTAAAATGAAAGAGCCTTTAATTGGCTTTTTAATAAACACTAGGCAGTTTTGTACGTTCTCTCTTTCTTTTTTCTCTTTTTTCACCCTCCAGTTTTTTGCGCCCCCAAATCTTTTGCGCACTAGGCATGTTCCTAGCGTGCCTAAGCGGAAAAGCGGGCCTGCAGAGGGGACCCGAAAACGCTTGTTGGTCCGAAGTCTTTAGGAAAGTACGAAAAAGGGTAGAAATAGGAAACTTTTATTGCTCAGTAACAAAACAGAAAAGAGAGGAGAGAAACTGCAAAGTGTGTGAAGTGGGATGGAGTACCCGATTTTGGTGATTTTTGAGAAGATTTCTGATGGGGTTTTGCGCAGGACAGGGGTGGCCAACCCAAATGATCTTGCGGGCTACTTCGGAAAAACATTACAATTCCGCAGGCCACATATAAAAATATAAATCTCACTGGGTATAAGCGATTTTATCCGCTGGCACCCTATTTATCTAATTTTCATAAATCTCTGTGCTAGATTTGGATTCATCACAAGCATTTATTGGAATGAAAATTTAAAACAACGAATTATTATTATTGTTTTCATTATTTTTTTATGTATGCAGACATAGTGAATATAATAAAGTTAATGCAATGATCAAATAATATTTAATTTATTTGATTAGTGAGAAATTTGTTTCTCAACTCTTTCACCGAGTTTTATCAAATCGATCTCAATGCATGTTTTTGTACAGGTTTTTGTCCGTTAAGTTTGAGCGCAATTTTCTGTGCAGTCGCAGGTGGAAGTTGATCTAAAACAGCTCACAACTTTTTGTGTAAAATCTCCCTAATTGAAAATTTTTTTTCTTTGGTGATATAAATGTTAGGAAAATTTATTTTTGATTCTGATGTTTCAAAAACGTGTTTTTTAATTCATTATTGCACTGTAAGTCAGTCAGCTCCATTTGGAGATATTCTAGAGTGGACTGGATATCGACATGAAAGGGAGATTAATATATTTCAAATAATTTTTTGTATTTATCTAAATTAATTAAATGTCTCTTAGAAATAGCTGCAAGTCCGCTATTTTTGAAGTGATAACTTCTATTGGCGCGTTTTGCCGGAGAGTGAACTTGAATGAACGTCACGCTCGGATATGTAACGCTCCTTCGGC
>BMAV01022915.1:358385-403727 GCA_019973955.1 Trichonephila inaurata madagascariensis
ATAACATAAGTATTAAATTTTGTATATGTTACTTTTAAGCAAAAAAAAATTAAGTAATAGGATAATTATTATGTTATTTTTCCTTTCTCTGATTTTTAAATTGGAACATATTGAAAAATGTGGTGGCTGCTTAGAAGACAAAATATAGATATCAGCTAAATATAGAAAAAGAACTCAGAGGGTCAATTTCTAAAAAGCTTTGAAAAACTTTGCTCTGCAAGACAAGCCCATGGAAGTCGCTAATACTTATTAAACTTGTTCTTAATTCAGTAATAATAAGATAAGTATTAAATTTTTTATATATGTTACTCTTAAGTAATATATATTTTAAGTAAATTATATATATATACTTTTAAGTAATAGGTTAATTATTTTATTTTTCTCTCTCTAATTTTTAAATTGAAACAGATTGAGAAATAATATTTAATTAAAGATTTATTTCCTTCGAGATCCATTTCTATAAAAGTACAAACGTCATTAAAAAATAGCCTAATCTATGTTGCTCTTTATCATATCCATTACATCTGGCATCCTCGCGAACGTTCAAGTGAGTCTAGGCAACCTAACAGACGTCTGCACAAAACATGTAAAAATTGTACTTCGTACAATTCTAGTCAGTCTTGGCCGAATCGATTAGCTACCGAATCTCTCTTGAATGTACATTTCATAATTCACGTGTTAATTGTAATTCACGTTATTAAGTATTTACGGCAGTGGATTAAAACAAAATCATAGATATATTTTTAAATCACAGCGAGCATTCGATGATAATAAAGCATCAACAAGTACACAGACGAGGGCAAATTGATAGCAAGCTACGAATGGATTAGGGATCCATTTCAAAAGGGCTCTCAACTACCGAAAAAGAGATCTTCATAGATTTCACATCCAGAGACGAAATTAAAGGGCAATTTTTTAATAAATCACTCTTTGAATTCTGGATAGAGGTGGATGTTGAATTTTCTGCACTGAAAACAAAAGCATTTCGTATTCTATTACCATTTTTAACATCATACCTTTGTGAATCCGGATTTTCTGCGATGGCTACTTTGAAGACAAAATATAGATCTGAGCTAAATATCAAAAAATAACTCTGAGTGTCAATTTCTAATTTTTAGCCTTCCTTTGAAAAACTTTGCTCTGCAAGACAAGCCCATGGAAGTCACTGATAATTATTAAACTTGTTCTTATACTAGCTGAAGTACCCACTCTTAACACGAGTTTATTTTTTAAAAAATGATAATATATTATTCTTGATATAATAGCTTAATTGTAAGGAGAGTAAAACCAAGTGCATGACAATGTATACAAAAATGTATAATGATTTATTGAAATGAATACTCATATTATAAACGGTTTTGAATGAACTGTAATTTTAAGCCTCGCAGAATTAGCATTTAGAATAAATGTTAAGTAATAAAAAAAGAATATAAAATTCTAATGAATAACAACTGTGTTGTTTTTTTAATATTTAAAGCGAGAAAACTTCAAAGTGTTTTAGCCCGGGATCAGGTGGGCACTCGATACTAACGTTAATGGTCGCGGGGAGTGATGCACCCCAATTCTTTTTTTTTATAATTATTTTCAATATACAAGATAAAAATCACAATTTCAGTGAATAATTTAACTAAGAGAAAATATACTTAAAGTATATTTTCTCTTAGTTAAATTATTCACTGAAATTGTGATTTTTATCTTGTATATTGAAAATAATTATAAAAAAAAAGAATTGGGGTGCATCACTCCCCGCGACCATTAACGTTAGTATCGAGTGCCCACCTGATCCCGGGCTAAAACACTTTGAAGTTTTCTCGCTTTAAATATTAAAAAAACAACACAGTTGTTATTCATTAGAATTTTATATTCTTTTTTATTACTTAACATTTATTCTAAATGCTAATTCTGCGAGGCTTAAAATTACAGTTCATTCAAAACCGTTTATAATATGAGTATTCATTTCAATAAATCATTTTACATTTTTGTATACATTGTCATGCACTTGGTTTTACTCTCCTTACAATTAAGCTATTATATCAAGAATAATATATTATCATTTTTTAAAAAATAAACTCGTGTTAAGAGTGGGTACTTCAGCTAGTATAAGAACAAGTTTAATAATTATCAGTGACTTCCATGGGCTTGTCTTGCAGAGCAAAGTTTTTCAAAGGAAGGCTAAAAATTAGAAATTGACACTCAGAGTTATTTTTGATATTTAGCTCAGATCTATATTTTGTCTTCAAAGTAGCCATCGCAGAAAACCCCGGATTCACAAAGGTATGATGTTAAAATGGTAATAGAATACGAAATGCTTTTGTTTTCAGTCCCAGAAAATTCAACATCCACCTCTATCAAATTCAAAGAGTGATTTATTAAAAAAATTGCCCTTAATTTCGTCTCTGGATGTGAAATCTATGAAGACTTTTCGGTAGTTGAGAGCCCTTTGAAATGGATCCTAATCCATTCGTAGCTTGCTATCAATTGCCCTCGTCTGTGTACTTGTTGATGCTTTATTATCATCGAATGCTCGCTGTGTTTTAAAAAATATATCTATGATTTTGTTTAATCCACTGCCGTAAATACTTAATAACGTGAATTACATTAACACGGGGAAAGAAATGTACATTCAAGAGATTCGGTAGCTTAATCGATTCGGCCAGATACTATTGAATTGTAGAAGTCAATTTTTACATGTTTTGTGCAGACGTCTGTTAGGTTGCCTGGACTCACTTGAACGTTCGCGAGATCCAGATGTAATGGATATGATAAAGAGCAACATAGATTAGGCTATTTTTAATGACGTTTGTACTTTTATAGAAATGGATCTCGAAGGAAATAAATTTTTTAATTAAATATTATTTCTCAATCTGCAATTTAAAAATTAGAGAGAGAAAATAAAATAAATTTAACCTATTACTTAAAAAATATATATATATAATTTACTTAAAATATATATTACTTAAGAGTAACATATATAAAAAATTTAATACTTATCTTATTATTACTGAATTGAACAAGTTTAATAAGTATTAGCGACTTCCATGGGCTTGTCTTGCAGAGCAAAAATTTTTCAAAGCTTTTGAAATTGACCCTCTGAGTTCTTTTTCTATATTTAGCTGATATCTATATTTTGTCTTCTAAGCAGCCACCACATTTTTCAATATGTTTTCCCAAATTTAAAATCAGAGAAAGGAAAAATAACATAATAATTATCCTATTACTTAATTTTTTTTGCTTAAAAAATAACATATAAAAAATTTTAAAACTTATGTTATTAATTTATACGGTTTATAATTAAGATCGTGTATTGTAGCTTTAGCTCCAAAGTGCATTATTATTGCATTCAGTAATTTATTAATGTATAAGGGGGCGCGATAAAAATTGTGATTGAAAAAGGGGGGGCGCCAGTATTGAAAGTTTGAGAAACACTGCCAAAGTCAGCTAAAGAGAAACTATCAATTTTCCAAAAAGGTTTAGAAGGAGCGTTGAAAGGTAGATGGGTAGGCATTTCCCTGCGGGAAATGCCGGGTTAAAACTAAAAAGATCTCCCGACCTGATGCATTCTATATCGGTATAGTTAAAAATATTTTTAAAAGTATCTCTACACTAGGGAAAGTCGAGACCATTTCTTTTGCAACTTCGATGCTTGCACAAAGCCTTTGGTCTTTTCGAGGGACGATTACCGATTCCGAGTCATATAATTTATATCTCTGTAGCAGTGTGGAAGGAATTTCTGTGAATGCTTGAAAATAAAGTTATAAATTTTGGATTAAAAAATAACTAAATTCTTTTTAATCGAATCTAAATTTTCAAACTTTTTAAAGTTTTCTATTTATTATTCCAAACTCTGTAAATTTTTTTTTTCATGAAATATTTAGAAAATTAAAATAATAATCTTAAGCTTTTTAATTTTTTTCCAAACTCTCAAAAAATTACATTTCATGTTTTTTTCAAATTTTCTGACTGAATTATGAAATTTCTGATTTAACACAAACATATTTTGTTTAATTATTTTATTCTTTATAGAAATCATAGTTTCATTTCCAGAACAAAACGTTGCTTGGCTTCCAGATTACTTTCAAAATTATTAAAATACCTCCACCAAAAGTAAGCTTTCAAAAACTCTAAGTTTTTTTTAAAAAAGAAACTAGAAACACAATCACAATACTCTGAATTTGTAAAGTTTCTAAATATAAGTTAATAAAACATTAATATTATTATTATACTTGTTTGTTTGTTTTTTCAAATATATTAATACTTTGAGACTAAACAGAACAATAAAATATTTCTAGAATAATTTGAAATTTCTTAGATAACTCAAAACTTTTTGACAAAGACTACAATATCACAAAAGAAATCTAAAAATTTTTAACTAAATTTATATCTTAATTGCATTAAAAATACTCAAGATTATACAACCTTACTACTTATTGAATAATTTTTCACATCTCTGTTTTGTTTGAGAGAGTTGAGTTGAGTTTGGGGTTTTATGGCGCAAGAGCCAGTTTTGGCTATACTGCGCCAAACATTCATATGTCTGTGGTCTGGACGGGAAAAGAAGAAATTAGATGACAAGATGGAGGGTCGAAAATAGAGAAGGATCACTGGGGTACCCCGGGGTCGTGACACCCGTGTTTACCAAAGATAGTAAGCTCCTTGGGAAAAGGAAAAGATTACTAGGGTACCTCAGGATTGTGACACCCGTACCCATCTAAAGAAGGTGAGCCCCCTGAGGGGGTTTGTTTGAGAGAGAAATCACTCTTATCTACTTTATAAATTGTGTTTATCATATTTTTTAATTCTGTAATGCATTTTGCTATCACTTTAATTAAATAGTTTTATACTGCTAAGAGCAACTAAAAAAAATATTACTTATATTTTTCAACATTTATTATTGTTCTGTAAAAATAACCCTTTCATTAAATGCTTTTTATAAGAAATTTCTGCCATATGGTTCTGACATTCTTATTGTTGCCTTTTTTAAAGATTTTAAATATTACTATAGATTGGTTATAGATGAATTTTGATTAACTTTGTTAGAAGCATACAGAATGCTATACAATATTTTTAAGAAATTATACGATTTTTATGTATTTTTATAATTAATTATGCACATAATTAATTATTAGGTTCCATTAAATATTCTTTCAAATTCTCTGGGCAAAAGATCTTAATCAAGAAGGTATCGTGCAAATCACTCTTAAAATAGCAATAAATGCAAAAAGAAAAAGGAATTTGTGCTTTTCAAATTCAATCTTACAAAATAATGGTTCTCTTAGCAGTCTTAGAGTATATTAGAAAAATTATATGTGTTTATTTCTCATGTTACCTCAATAAAAATAACAAAAAATGTGTGTGTATCTTTAAGTAAACATAACATACTTTATTTCTTTGAAAATTCTTTTCACAGTTTGAAGCAATTTAAATTAAATATTTAGAAATTATAGATTGGTTCATTTATTACTAAACAAAATTATCGTAATACGTTATGATTACAAACAAAATCATCAAAATAAATATAACTACGTTTTATTTCAATTTCGAGCTTCAAAAAAATAACATTACAACTGCTAGTTTTCAAGTTGCCCATTGCATTTCTCTCCACGGGAAACCTCTTCAGAAGGAAAATTTGTAAAAAAAAAAAGCTTTTCTAGAATGTAGTCCTGCAATGTTTGCTGATTTTAAAGAAAAATATTTTATTGTAAAGCGTATAAAAAGGAGTTACCTATTAGTCGCAATATAATTAAAAATCAAGTAATAGAATTATAAAAAATTATTTTTTCGCAAATACATAAAGACTTAAATTATGCAGAGATGTATTCAAATGCTTTAGATGAGAGTAATGATGTAAATGTTTGTGTACAATTATCAGTTTTTGCTCGGTAAAAGTATGGAAATATAATGAAAGAAGGGTTGATAAAACTAATAACGTTGAAAGGAATTGTACCGGTCTTGATATTTTACAGAATTTGTTTTTTTTAAAAATTGAATTGCCTTTAGAAAAGGCCGAACATTTGTCGTACATGAATTTTACTCTCATACAGTTAAAGCTATTTATAAAATAATATATTATATCATTTTTTAAAGAATAAACTCACAATGTTAAGGTAGGTACTTCAGCTAGTATAAGAACAAGTTTCAATAATTATCAGTAACTGGCAAGAATACGTCTTTTACGATAAAGTTTTCAAAGGCTAAAATTAAAATTGACCTCAGAGTTATTTTTTGATATTTAGCTCAGATATATTTTATCTTCAAAGTAGCCATCACTTGAAAGTCGGATTCCACAAGGTATGATCTTAAAATGGTAATAGAATGCAGAAATGCTTTATTTCAATTAGAAAATTCAACATCCCTCTGCTCCGGAATTCAAGGTAGTTTATTAAAAGGTGCCCTTTAGTTTACGTCTCTGGATGTGAAATCTATATGAAGATCTCTTTTCAGTAGTTGAGGCCCTTTTGAAATGGATCCTAATCCATTTCGTAAGCTTATATCAATTTTACCCTCGTCTGTATACTTGGTGATGCTTTATTATCATCAGATGCTCACTTTATGATTTAAAATATATCATAATTTTATTTTTAATCCACTGCCATCAAATACTTAATATAACGTAATTACAATTGCCGTAGATTATAGAATATACATTCAGAGATTCAGTAATGAAAATCAATTCCTTAAGACTTGGCCTGGGGTATTGTACAGGAAATTACAATTTTATATTTAGCCTAGGAACACATCTGCAATGCGATTTACCTAGACTCATGAAAAGACATTCACTTGAGATGCAAAGATAACAATGGAATACTTGATAAAAAACAGCAACATAAATTAGAGCTGTATTTTTAGCCAGCGTTTGTACTTTTATAGAAATAGATCCTCGAAGAAATAAATCTTTAATTAAATGTATTTTCTCAATCTAACAATTTAAAAAATTAGAGGAGAGAAAAATAAAATAATTAACCTATTACTTAAAAGTATATATATATATTTACTTAAAATTATATATTTAAGCAAGAGTAAACATATATAAAAAATTTAAATGTATCATAGTAATACTGAATTAAGAACAAGTTTGTAAGTAATGGCGACTTCATGCAGTATCTTTTGGAATAAAGTTTTCAAAGCTTTTTTGAAATTGGCCCTCTGAGTTCTTTTTCATATATTTTACTTCAATCATATATTTTATCTTCTAAACTAGCCCACACATTTTTCAATATGACTGCAATTTAAAAATCAGAGAAAGGAAAATAACATAATAATTATCCTATTACTTAATTTTTTTGGCAAAGTATATACAAAGGCATTTAAATACTTATATTTATTAATTTTATACAGTTTTATAATTAAGATCAGTATGTTATAGCTTTGGCTCCAAGGTATATTATTGCATTCAGTAATTTAGTAATGTATAAAGGGGCGCGATAAAATTATACAGTTGAAAGAGGCGCCAGTATTGAGATTTAGAAACACTGCCTTAAAGTCAGCTGGAAACTATAAATTTTCAAAAGTTTGAAGAGGCGGTGAAAAGGTAGACAGTGGGTATGGCCATACCTGCGCGGAAGTGCCAGATTCAAAACTAAAGATCCTCCTGACCTGTTAAGACCTATATAGTATAGTTAAAATATTTTTAAAGTATCTCATACACAAAGGGAAGTCAAGGACCATTTTCTTTTGCAACTTCGATGCTTGCACAAAGTCTTTCGAGGACGATTACCGATTCAAGTCGCGTTTATATCTGTACTTTGAGTGGAAGGAATTTCTAGATACTTAGAAATAAAATTATAAATTTTTGGGATTAAAAATAAGCTAAAATTTCACTGAAATCAGATCTAAATTTTCAAACTTTTTAAAGTTTTCCATATTTATTGATACCAAACTCATATAAAATTTTTTTCATGAAATATTTTAGAAGTCAAAATAATAATCACCAAAGCTTTTAATTTTTTTCCAAACTCTCAAAAAAGGAAATTAAAACTTTCATATTTTTTTCAAATTTCTGACTGAATTACTTAAAATTTCTGATTTAACACAAAACATATTTTGTTTAATTATTTTATTCTTTATAAAATCATAGATTTCATTTCCCAAGAACAAAACGGTACTTGGCTGAATTACTTTCAAAATTCTTCAAAATACATCCACAAAAGTAAAACTTTCAAAACTCTAAATTTTAAAAGAAACTAGAGGCACAAATCACAATACTCTGAATTTGTAAAAGTTTTCCTAAATATAGAGATTAATAAAACATTAATATATTATACTTTATTTTATTTTATTTTCAAATATATTAATACTTTAAAGAGACTATACAGAACAATAAAATATTTCTAGAATAATTTGAAATTTCTTAGATAACTCAAAACTTTTTGACAAGAACTCACAATATCACAAAAGGAAATCTAAAAAATTTTTTAACTAAATTTATATCTTAATTTACATTAAAATACTCAAGATTATACAACCTTACTACTTATTGAATAATTTTTTCACATCTCTGTACATTTTAGAGTTGAGTTGAGTTTAGGGTTTTATGGCTCAGAGCCAGTTTTGGCCTGTCACTGCGCTAAACATTCTATATATCTGTAGTCCTGGACAGGAAAGAAGAATTAGATAATACAGATGGAGGTCAGAAATGAGAAGGATCACTGCAAAGTACCCAGAGTCATGACACCCAATGTTTACAAAGAGATAGTAAAGCTCCTTAGGAGAATTACTCAGGAGTACCTCAGGATTATGACACCCATGCCCATCTAAAGAGGTAGAGCTAAGGGGACATTTTGAGAATCCACTCTTATCCTACTTCTAAATTGTATTTATATCCATATTTTTAATTCATAGCAATGCATTTTGCTATCACTTTAATTAAATAGTTTTATACAAACAACTAAAAAAATATTACTTATATTTTTCAAGCAGCTAATATTATTATTCTATAAAAATAACCCTTTATTAAATGCACTTTTTATAAGAAATTTCCTGCCATATAGATTTCAGCTTATTCTTATTTATTTGCCTTTTAAAATTTTAAAATATTATAGATTAATTTATAAGATAATTTTGATTAACTTCAGTAGAAACATACAGAATGCCATACAATATTTTTAGAAATTATACGAGGTACATGTATTTTATAAAGGTAATTATACAATTATTGTTAGGATTCAGTAAATATTTCTTTCAAATTCTCTGGGCAAAAGATCTTAATCAAAAAATTATCATGCAAATCTAACTCTTAAAATAGCAATAAATGCAAAAGGGAATTTGTACTTTTCAAATTCAATCTTACAAAAATAATAGTTCTCTTACTTGATCTTAAATTATATTAGAAAATTATATGTATTTTATTTCTCATGTACCTCAATAAAATAACAAAATGGCAACCTTGTATCTTTACAAGTAAACGCAACATACTTTATTTTCTTTGAAGAATTCTTTTCACAGTTTAGAAGCAGAACTAAATTAAATATTTAAAATTATAGATTGGTTCATTTTATTTACTTTAAACTAAAATTATCGTAATACATTATGATTACAAACGGAAATCATCAAATAAAATATAACTACGATTTTTATTTCAATTTCGAGCTAAAAGAAATAACATTAATACTGATTTTCAAATTTGCCCGCGTGCATTTTCTCTCACGAGAGCCTCTTCAGGAAAGGAAAATTTTATAAAAACTTTCTAGGAATGTAGTCCTGCAGTATTTTGCTGATTTTAAAGAAAAATATTTATTATAAAGTATAAAAAGAAGAATTACCTATGATCGCAATATAATTTCAAAATCAAATGGCTAAATTATAAAATTATTTTCACCAAATACATAAAGACTTAAATTATACGAGGAATGTATTCAAATGCTTTAGATGAGTAATGATGTAAATATTTTGTATACAATTTATCAATTTTGCTCAGTAAAAGTATGGGAAATATAATAGAAAGAAGATTGAATGGAAACTAGCAACGTTAGAAAAGGGAATTATACAGATGCCAATATTTTACAGAATTTACAGTATTTCCATTTGAAATAAATAAGATGTGACAGCCCCAGAAATAGTTTCTGCCAACAACAGACAGTACATCTAGTATGGTAGAGAAACGACAATTTGCACAATTCTTAAAGGAATTTAGATACCGCCAATATTCAGGATTTGACATACAACAGCGTGCAGTATCTTACTTTCAGTCAAGTCATGATCGCTATAGCGATTAATAGAAGAAGCTCTTTTTTGGGTAAGAAAGACCAGCTAAGATTTCAATGAATTTATCAAAGGTATACATCAGTTAAATGATTTTTACTGAATTTTGTAAACATCACATTCAGCATTTTTAATAGACTAAATAAAACTTAGAGGATTTGGAACAATTATTTCAAAGATGTTTTAGAAATGTAAAATATTCGCAATGAAACTTGACATCTTTACTAAGGATTTGAAAATAGAAATCATAGAATATTTCCTCAATTACAAAATCATTTTCAAAACACACTAATTTTGCGAAAACTCCATTGACATTCAGGAAAATACAATTAAAATATATTGGAATAATTGTAGAGAGCTAATAGGCACGGTAGGGAAATTCAATCAATTTAAAAGAGTGAAATACATTTCCACTTTATTTTATATCCTATAAAACAGAATTTAGAACAAATGGAGTTAGCCTAATTTATATGGATAGAAGTATCGATCATTTAGAAATGAATGGTTGAATTGCGAAACATCGTAATTATGGGAAAACATAATTTAGAGACTTGATTTCTGAAGTAGAAGGAAGGTATGAAATAATACGTCAAATGCAGATAATAAATTAAAAATATACACGTAGGATTTCATACAAATAATTTTGATATCAATGAAAAACTATTTAACCAGTATTTTAGGATTCTCAATGAAAATCTTCATGGGAAATAGGAATTAACTGCAAAATGCATTAAACTAATAAATACGAAATAGACCATTTTTAAAAAACTATCTGAAGGAAATAAAACTGGCAACAGATTTCTCATTAAATGCTTTATAATAAATTTTGTATATATATATATATATATATATATATATATATATATATATATATATATATATATATATATATATATATATATATATATATATATATATATATATATATATATATATATATATACTAATAAATAAGTATTTCTCATGTATATAAAGCCTTATGTAATTTTCATTACTCATACATTCATTCAAACACTTATTACTGGTACTTTTAAACTCTTTCAACTTTAACAAAAACTTTTCGTCAATCAAATACGTACTTACATTTTACCATTAAGCCAATTGAATTTTTAAAAAAGTGCTGAATTTTAAAATACTCCAGTTGAAATTTTTAAACTTAACTCTGGTGCAAATAGCATTAATATTACTCAGGCTGATACTTTCAAGAATATATAGACAAAATTTGTATACCAAAAGGATTTGCGCCATCCCTGCTATAGGTAGGCATTTTCTACATACAATAAACATAGTCACATCGAACTACGATTACAGAAAAGTAATATTTTAGGAGGGAATTTTCATATGGCAAATTGGGCTGTAACATATAATAGAGAAATGCGTAGCTTTAAAATTAGCCGAATTTATTCAAAAGAAAGAGACGAACCTTTACTTTTCGAGCCTGTATAGTACCACTTTTCCAAGGTTAGAACTCTTTAAGATGACATTAAAACACGATTCATACAATCTTCATTTAGAAATTATTTATTTCTATATGCAATATACGTTTATTTTATCCTCCATTAAAAGATTTTAAAAATTTTATGCATGCTTCCCCACATAACTAAATACATAAGCAGAAAGATCTTTCCTCTCTACTTTAGGAGCAAGTAAAAACATATTTAAAATTACCATGCATAACGAACGTTTAAAATGAGTCTTGCGCTACTTCAATTCAAACCCATCACCATCCTTCCTAGGAAGTTATAAATGGAAATGGCACACACACGCAAAACTCAAGAAACTAGATTATATTCTGTAACTTCTTTGTATAAGCCTATAGAGGCTCGTTAAAAGGTAACTGTAAATGAAAATATTCCATAATTATCATATTTTAGTTTTATCATTCTGAATTAAAGTAAGAGATTTATTTTCTTCTACTGGCCGTATGCCTGCTAGCCACCGTAAATTACACCTTTTAAAAGAAGATAAGAGGAGATAGCACATCGAAATTTATTTTATAGATAACATGTGACCAAATATCAAATGATTAAATTTATACTTACTTACCGTAGAAATTATGGTTTATACCAGAATCAGTAGCCAAGAGTAGCCGCGAAAATTTGGGAATCCACCGCTTTTACACGCCTCAGCGTGATTCAAGGAACTGGATGTATTCTTGGATTACAGCAGACCAAACAGATTCACAAATTTACTTAGGGAGATTGATCTGGGTAGCGGCTGGGGGTGTAATCTAAGTCAATCGTTGAGAAACCACCAGATCGCATGTGTTTTCTATAGAAGATCGGAGGCAAGGACAGCCAGGAAGCACTTCAATCTAGTGATTGACGAAGAACGCTGGACAGTACGTACCACGTATGGTCATGCATTATCCTATTGAAATATGGCTGTAGCCAAGCCCTGAAAGTAAGGAGGATACTTCAGCTCCAACTGCCTCCAGGATGCCAGAAGCGCTGGCTATTTTAAAGGAATTACCAGCAGTACGTACTAGAGAGTGCGAGTGATATCAATACCGCCCATACCACTTAATACTCAGTGCAGGACCAATTATGGCGGTGCATAACGCAGCTGTTCAGCATCCTCTCCTCACGGTATCTCGAACTCCGAATCAAACCATCGTAGGTATTGCGAGACAGATGCGTGATTCATCGAAGATGAACAACTTCACGTCCGATACCCACATCTTTCTTTTCCCGTCCAGCACCATTGGCGGCGGGAGACGTCTGTAGTTCCTGCGTAAAGGTAAAACCAAAAACAATACGTCTTTGCAGACGGAACCACTCTGCTATGGCGTCGAATAGTAAGCACCAGACGCTAAATGATGCATTACAGACTCAATGTGCTATGCACTGCAATTGTGATATGACTGACGAAATTATGCCGCATACGCCCAATTTACCTGCCCTCTCCGTAAGTAGGTAGGTACACCAGTGGATGCGATCAACCACATCAGTCCAAATCGTACCTCCTGCATCCAGCAGTCACGCCATCCAATATTACAGTTATTTGGGTTTTGTCAACGACTACCGATTTCCCTGAAAGATAATCCACAATCTCAGTAGGTCACTTTCATCTTTCCTCTATCGAACTCAGATGCTTGATCTAAAAGCTGATCACTTCTTTCCTGCACTGACACCAACTGATCATTTTTAGAAAAACCAAAAAAAAATAAATAAGCCAAACTAAAAACCACCCCAATTTACACCAGGTAGGAAATCATCAGAAATCTCAAGCCTTAAATGGCACTTTGAAATTGCTTCCCAGGCATGATGATGTATCTGCACTAAATTCAATCATTTACATATCACACCTCCGCTAATGCGTATTTATAGAGAATTTCATGTATTTGCATACTTCTTTCAAGTGTGCATTTACGGTATACCAGCAGGTATACTTCTATATTAGTAAATTTGCTTTACTGTACTATTTTTGAATTATGAAAAAAGTAAATACTTAAATTCATACTTGATTTCTAGTAATTTAATCAGAAGTATTTGTGTATTAAATTATTTTGTAATGAGATTATTATTCAATACATTTCATTTTTGTACAATTTTTATTCCCTTCAATGATTTATGAAGAATCTGGCGGCGTATTAGAGTTATAATCAAGAGAAGTAGACTTTCGACCCTCAGATTTGTAGAAAGAAGTTTCTGTATTGCGCCATATCTTCACATAATTCTGTTATTTTGTGGAGAGAGAGGTTGTGTATCAAAATACCATTATGTGCAATACATGGAAGGGTCTAATTCATTTTCTATATATGGATGCCAGAGAACTAAAAGCTGTTGAGTTTTCCCATCAGAAATAATTTTAAAAGGAAGAATAAAATGGCTTAAAAGGTAATATCCGACTACTTGAGCGGGTATGGAATTTGGAGATTTTTTTGTAGTTTTCAAGTTGCTAGTACATTTAAGAAAAAATCTAAAATTAAAGAGAGACAAAATAAATAAATTATTACTACTAAAGATGAGGAAAAGTCAGCAAAAAATTACATAAAACAGGGCCCACTGAACAAATAGTAAATGGAATAATTCGCAATTTTCAATTTTGTGATATATTACTTGCTATTCTTTTGATAAGCCTTCAGCATAAGAGATATTTTATTTTTATATTATTTTTTTTATCTTAGCTCTATATATTATATGAAATTGCTTAAAAAACAGTTATGTTCACACAGAGGCACACACAAAGAGGTACAAGTCCAGACCTTCAAAGAAAAATTCCACAATACAATTGCAATTTCATGTTCACATAAAGAACTATAAATTTTATGTAATAAAACAGTGATTAGTAAATCTAGTGAATTTAAAAGACACTTCTACTGCCCTTTTTAAAATTTTAATAAATTGTTAAAAAAATTTTGAACAATCCTTTGTCCTCGTTCAGGCACCAAGAAAGAATAAACACATTTTGAGTAAAACGCATTTTAATATTTGACATCTTATATGAAAGTTATGACATCTGCTTTTTACTAAAACTTTTATTCTAGTAGATGGAAAGAATAAAAACTTGGTATTTTATAAAGCCCTAATAAGATAGCCTATATAAATAAAATCATAAAAAATTTATCGAATTTCTTAAAAAAATCATGATTTCAGATTGGTTAAGATTCCTTACAGCCTGAAAGATTAAATCCAATTAAATTTCATTTTATTTTAAGAGAAAAATATAGATGATAATAACAACAGAAAAAAGCATATATCTGTATTCAAAACATTTAAATTTAAAGCAAGCTATAAAACAACAAAAATATAATGGTATATTTTTAAGTAAACATATAATTACATATAAAAATGTATTTATTTTGTAGAATTGCATGCAGATTTTACTCTTAAATCAAGTACTGCTTGCAATTTAAATTATTTTATCGAATAAATTCTTTGAAAGAACACTTCTAGCGCTTACAAGATACATGCTCTGACTTAACATTTACAGAATATAATAAAAGAGCACCTATTTTCTTTCCAGTATCATTTGATCTGCTTGTATAGTATTATGCTTAGAAAGATACAATATTTAAAAAGGAGTAAAGATACATTTCAGGACAAGAATGTCCGTTACTTGAGTATGTAGGAAACTTTAGAGTCTTAAAGACCATTACGCTTTCGAAATTCGGTGCAAGTTTTAAAAATAGCTCCTGTTATTACTCTTAAAATTCCATGGAAAAATAAATTCTAAGTGATTTGGGAAGGATTAAGAGTTGGGGAGAGGATTTTATCAGTGGTGTAACGAAGACAATTAGAGCCCCCCTGCAAAGTCAGGTTTTGAACTTCAAGCTGTATCTTACAAAGGGTGCGTACATGGTATCAGTCAGTCAGTCTATGGGCCCCCTAGAATCCTAGTCCACTCCTTCAATGCAGGGACACGCCACCGGATTTTATTTATATTTATCCTTCCCAAGAAAAATATTCTAAACACGTTTTCGAAATTTGTAGCTGTACTACTAGTTAAAAAAACGAAAAAGAAAAAGGGGGAAAAAACAAAAGAAAAAAAACAGAGGCGCAACAGCCCATGAGGGCCAGGGCCTACTGTGCTGATCTTAGTTTTCATGACCTTGGGCACTGAAAGGCTTGGGCAGATGTTTCAGTCAGGTAATCAGTCTGACATGAAACCCCCAGTGTGTAGTTCCCAAACATCATTTATCGATCCACTGATGGGATGTAAGGCTGAGTCGACATTGCCCTACCTGGGTCTGAGCTCCGGATCTGTGGCAATACTAGTACTTAGTTACTACTAGTAGTTATTTATAGAAAATACATAACTGTCGTGATACAATAAGACAAAAATATCAACAAAATAAAAATGTTAGTTTCTTTTTTACATCAATAATAAGAAATAAACACTTAAATGTATTACTAGATTCAACAAGGAAAAAAGAAACACTACAATTCAATTGCCGATATGAGGAGTTGGTCAGCTTCTCTACACGGCAGGTCTTCAGTGGCATTAGGTTTCAAGCCATGAAGACCACCAACGCTGGCCACGAGTTCACGACCATGACCATTCGGCTACCGCGGAATATTACTATGGTAACAAGAGTGAGTGTGTTTTAATCTTGCTCTATAAAGCAACACGAGGGCTAATGGCGACGGGCCTAGTAATTTTATACCATGGTCAAGTGACGAGAACGACATCTGACATCCCACCCCTCCGAACTTCCACACCATACCAAGGAGAATGGTAACCAGAAAAAGTTTTCATGAATGCACCGTCATAAATTCGAGCAAACATACACACACACACAATACATATTTATTGACAACAACTAACTGTATTATATAATTCAGTCTGATGGAAAATTTCAGATAATGTAAAAAAGAACAATTTTTCTAATCTAATAACAGTTTCTAACCAATATTAGCCTTTTTATATGAATATTAATTACGAATATATAAGCAGGAATTACATGGAACAAAAGCTCACTAACAAATATTTTCTGAAAGATTACACAGAACGACAGCTAGTTTTTGTAATTAAACAAAATCTTTAGTATCATAAGAAAAATAAACACGAAATAAAAAGTATTGAATGAAAATGAATTTGAGTACTCCAAAGAAGTGCCTCAGCTGTGTACATAACATGCTTTCGATCCGGAACTGAACTGACAGCCGAAAAAACCTTTACTTTGGTCTGAATCGAAAACCGAAACTGAATCGAAAAAATATCAGTTTATTTCGGCTCCATATATCTTCAGTCATTTTGTTATTGTAACCAACTTATTGATGTTTTCTAATTTAACGTCAACCATATAATTATCATCATTACATTTATATTGCTTCTCGATTTCCTGTTTGGATTTTCAGTTTCCCTCGAAACTACTTGTAGAAGGCAGATTTAATTCAGTTGAATGAACTAGAAATATAGATGATTTAAGATAAGAATATATATATACATAAAATATTAAATTATTCATTCGGAATTGAACTGAAAACCGTTATTTTTGTCGGAACGAAAACCGATATATATCTATATACATATTAAGTTGAATCGGAACGAAAAAAATTACGTTTCGAAGCCCTGGTACATATAATCTACATTTTTTAATCATACAAAATTTCAAACAGAACAGTATGATGATAATTTGTATAGCACATCTTTTTCACGCAAAATTAAATACTAAAATCGTTCTATTTCTATTTATAAATTTATTGTTTCATTTAAATACCTATAAATTGGGTCATTAAAGGTATGAAATTGGCATATACTATTTTTTTTTTAAATAGTGGCATTATTATAATATAACACTTTTAAAATGCTACTTACTTTTTAAGTATGTATTAGGGCGGATTGAAGAACTTTTTTCTGCATTTCAAACCATGCCTTTTCAGAAAAGATGTTCTCTGGTATACAGATGAAGGAAAAAATAACATAAAAAATTAATTTTTATGTTAAGTACTGCAGCAAAAAAAGAGAAGGAAGCTTTTTTATGGTAAAAAGTCAAGGTAATTTTTGCTTATAAAAACAGGTATTTCAGAACTTTTTACTTCAATTTCGATGATGGAATGGCACCTTCTAAATCAGTGTTTCCCAAACTGTGTTCCGTGGAACCCTGGGGTTCCATGAGGCATACCCAGGGGTTTGACGAGTCACAATGAAAAACACGAGAAGAAATAAATATGTATTCAAAATGGATTCAAGTTCTCTATCAAGTTTATACAGTTATAAGTATCTATAGCTCGTCCTACTCAATAAAACTGAAAATTTTATTTATATAGTATAACTTTACTCTATGTAGCACTTTTTAAACTTTTATTATAACATAATAAATTAATATATTGAAACGCTTTATCTTTATGTATATATATACTTCCTACTAGATTGAGAATAGTCTATTGTTTACTATCTCGAGAGTTCCAAGAGATAATTTCTACTCGTTATTTAACAAAATGCCTTGCAAAACTAAATAGTTTTCTTATGGAAAATTGGAAAACTCACTTTTTTGTATTTGTGGTAAAAACACCTATAATGAAGAAGAAACAACTTATCAACATATCAACAGATTTGATGTTATAATCTAAATTTAAGCAAGAACAGCATCTAAATTTTAGGTTGAAGATTCATACGAACTAGACGGGTTTTCTCATACAGCTATAAACTTTTTAATGCCATTCAGAGCACTTTGTTTAAGTGAAATATATTTCTCAATGTGAGTGGCTACAAAAACAAAGTATAAAGCAAATGAAACTCTGGATTACAATGTGATTGCATTTAATCTCAATAGACCTAGACTTCGACAGTTTGGGTGAAAAAAAGTAAGTACGTATCAAAGCTATTAAATAATGCATGGATAAGTGATATTTGGATCATAAATTAATAATATTAATGAGTAAAATTATATTAAAATATTAGATTATAATTTTTTAATAATAAATGCAATACTTCTTTTAATGGCCTTTACATAAAGTGCCCATAACATGTTGATCTACTTTAAATATTATTCTGAGAAATATTCTCCGAAGTATGTGTATGGAATGGGGTTCTAAGAAAACACTTCCTAATTCTAGGGGCTCTATGAAAACACCTTCAAGGGTTCAATGAGGTGAAAAAGTTTGGGAACCACTGTTCTAAACAGTTACAAGAAAAAAACATAATGCACATTTAATAGCTTCTTCAATGTCAAATTTAAGAAAAAGCTACCGTCAAAAAATTACAGCTCACAATAAAATGGAAGACCGAAAAAAAAAAGGATTTTGATTTGATGGTGCGGGAAGAGAGAGGCGTGGCTAGCAACAGGGCTGCTTTTAGCCTTAGACACGCTAGGCAAAAGATTGGGAGCCAAAGATTTGGGGGAGGGAAAAATTGGAGGACGAAAAGAAAAAGTCAAAATTACAGCGAACGCGTTCCATCACTATGAAGCTCTCAACACAAGATTCTAGATCAGTGATTCTCAACCATTGTTTTGGCGGCACTTGTGTGTGCCGCCTGTTTTTTTTAAATTTTTATTTATATTCTGAGAAAAAAATAAAATCCGGAACCGAATCATTCGACCGTCTTATGGAAATAAACTAAGAGTATTCGTGATATATTTAGCTTATCCTTTCGTGGATAAATGGATATAAAAAAAATTTGATTGGGTTCGTAGTCCATTTGTGTTAACAGATACATTTTTATATGAATGAACTTTAAATGAAGGGGAAAAACTAATTTCGCCTTGAAAAAATCAAGATTTAATTTCAAAACATTCGGAAGGGTCAATTAATTTTGAATTAAAATTAGAGACGATTATCTCATAACAGCCAAAAAAAAAAAAAAAAATGCCTTAAAAATATTGTTACAATTTTCTACAACTTATTTGCGTGAAATCGGATTTTCAGCATTAAGAAATATAAAAAATGAAAAAAAGACCGGGACATTTAAATGTAGAGGACGAAATGAGAGTGGCATTATCATTTTTATCACCAAATACAGAAGGTCGCTCGCACTTTATGGCAACAATTTTGTAATTCATGTTCTCGTTTGTATTTTGAGATAAAACTTTAGGGACATCAGAATAATCGTCTTCTAATGTTTTCTTTTGATTGGAATGTAAAATAAATGAAAATGAATCTTTAAATTAATAGAGAGAGGGAAAGAGACGGATCGAAGGTTACGTAACTACGCATTCAGAGGAGAAATATTCATATCAACACATTTTAAAGTAGTGTAAAAATCTCGGTTATTGCATTTCAAAAAAAAGTATTTATAATGTATATTAAATTTGAAAGGGAAAAAGCTTAAAGTAAAAATGAAAACATGACCACGAAACCTTATCCTAAGACAGTTAAAGCGCAGACAACTATTAAGAAAGTCAAGTCTCTGATCCTAAAAGAAAATCCGCCGACTCAAAGATTCATTGCATCGAAACTAGGAATGTCTTCCGGCACTGTAACTAAAATCGTTCATAAATATTTAATGTTAAAAAAAATGTTTAAACCTTCAAGTTCATTTCCTTTTTTAAAACATATTGCTAAAAGCAAAAATTGTATAAAATTATATAAGAAACACCTAGGTGCCGAAAAATGGAAATTTGGGGTAACACTCGATGAAGCATGGGTATATTTAGGTGACAGTAATAAAAGATCAATTTTCTATTGCTCAACTGGTGGGAATGACCGTTCAAAATGGCTTCGTCAGTGCACAGAAAAGTTCCCAAAGGGATTCATGATAGTGGCAGGATTTTCTAACAATGGCAAATTAAAAATAAAAAAAAGTCATGTAAAGCCAACATTGATTCCTTCTACTATCAGCAGAATATTTTAGAACCAATTTTTGAAAAAGAAATTCCATCCTTCTATGGAAAGGACATTGACAGAGGCGGTGTAAGGCGTGGGAGGTGTGGGCCACCGCCAACGGCCTCGCGGTGCATAGGGCCTCAAAGCCGAAATAAATTAAACGAAAAATAAGGAAAATCCAAGTGCACGACACAGGGTTTTTTATATTTAATAAATTCAAAAATCTCAACTCTGTTTTTCACCATAAGATATCGAAAAATTGATAGATCTTTTTTTAAAGGTATTCTATTTATCAGCGCATGAAAGTATATGAATAAATAATTCGTGAAAATATTGTTTTCCACTTTGTTTTATTAAAAATTTCTCAACTTCGTCATTTTTGCTCATTTGTTCATATTTTGGCAACATTAGCTGTATTGAAGCTTCTGTCGCGGGGAGTCCCGCATTGGGCAGTTTTCACGATCTGACGCACGGAAACCCCAAAAATAAAATTACGCGAAAAAACACCAACCCACAATTTATGGTCCTCTTAGGCTCCCTAGCCATGTTGTAGTCAGTTTTCGTCAGCCCGCGAATGGAAATCTCCAACAGTCGATGGCTTAGATCGGGTTTGTTGGGCCTATGAGGAACACCTGCGAGCCCCATTTTCCAGTTGGAAGTTCTACCGTTTCTTCTGAACAAGAATTTGTAGCTTTTGGCGTTTTTATTTGAAAATACATACCCTGGGTAAATAATATCTTTATTTGATTTTTAAATTAGATTCAAAATTGTAAAAATATAACATTAAGCACGTAGTGTGTGGCCACAAACTTATGTCTGTTTTTTTTGTGTGTGTTTAATGGACTAGAACTTTTAAGATTGACATGGATTATATATATATATAATCAGTATAACACTTAAGTTACATAGAGTAGATAGGGACACAACTTAATGCTAAATTTAGCTGCTACCTCCTGCAATCTCCAAAGTTTTGATTTTTTTTTTTCAGCGTTGATCTTTGGTATTGTTATGATTGTTGTTCAACCTTCTTATTTCTCTCTGTAAGAGTGCGCGCGAGAGTCTCTAGATGTATTTTTGTAACTGTGTAGTCAGTATTAGTAAAGCATTTTTCACACAGAATGGACCACTTCTTTACCGTCGCATCAAAGGGAACCATTTGTAAAGCTGGAAATTGAAAAAAATCAAAAACCAAATCTCCCTTTTCCAACCCAGCACAATGACGCTAGATGACAATGTTTACAGCAGCAATTCAGCTTGATCATTGACAATGATAGATGGAGAAAAAAATTGTAGCTGGCTGGCGTATTCTTCTCAAAATTTCTACAAACTCACATTCAAAGCCTAGCTTCATGAATGACCTGGAGGCTTTAAAAATTAGGCAAATAGTTAAGGAGAATGTGAAACTGGGTATATCTAGCTTGCACGCCTGGATCAAAGGGTTTGAAAGCCTTCCGCACTTATCTTATAGGCTGGATATCAAACAATTGTCCATGAGGAAGGCGGATAGACTTCTAGTGGATGCACGCAAAAGTTTACAGGGAAAATTTCGGCACCAATCGAGACTTTTGGTGGATGCTCTTGGCTTTGGGACCACAAATGATGACAATGCTGTTAGAGAATTCTTCTGGAGCACCAGTAATAGCCTCATCAGTTACAGAGATTGATGAAATCATGATTAGAAAGCTTCATTTGGTCATACCACCATAGCTTGTGTACAATAAATTGACGCACAGAAGTTCAAAGAATTCTGCGTGGCCCCAGCTAAGTTTTATCTAGCGCTGTATCTGGTACTACATGCTTCGGAGCCTCCACAAACTGCTGATACAAGAAAGTCTTCTAAGAATTCTGGAAACTTCATAGACTTATTTAAATAGATATATAAATATGATCCTACGTTACAGGAACACAAACCGCATTAATAATAAACAATTTGAACACCATTATGTAAGCCACGATATTCAAAGTGATTTGATCCCAATTATGTCAAACATAGTTACAAGTGAAGTGATTGGTAGGATAAAAGAGGCAACGACTGCACGAGAGACTGTAGTAGAATTGAACATTTGTTCAATCTCATCAATTTGTTGTTTGTTAGTCATCTTAAGATATTGTAATACATTATCTGGAAGTATAGAAGAAAACTTTATACGATTTCTTGCTGTCACTGAAACGACTGGAGAATATTTGACCACTGCAGTACTGGGAAAGCTAGAAAAAATGGCTTAGATATCCAGAACTGTCGTGGATAGGGATACGACAATAGTGCAAATATGGTAGGCATAAATAGTGGAGTTAAAACTCAAATATTAAATATAAATCCTAGGCTATTTTTCACACCCTGCGGTCGTCATAACTGGAATCTGTTATTGGTAGACGCAGCTAATTCATCAGTAGCAACAAAAAACATTTATTGGTTTTATTCAGAAGATTTTTTTGCTATTTTCACAAGTTCCAGCAAACGCTGGAAAATTATCAAAGTTAAATCAAAGCATACTATCAAGCCTTTATCAGACACAAGGTGGGGAATCAGAATCCAGGTGGTGAAAGGCCTTATTATTACAATTTGATGATGTTGTTGAATGCATAGAAAACTTTTAAAAAACCAAACGGAACAATCTGACACACTCAGTGATTGCAATTCCGTTTTAAATGAAATGTTCAGTTTGTAATTTATCGTATCATATTATATGTATGGTATAAGTTATCAACGCGTGCAATACCATAAGCAAATTATGGCAAACTGTACAAGCCCATTTATGTATTGTTCTTGAACATTTGTGTACATTTTGTCGCTAGATCAAAGAGTATCAACAAACTGGATTCGAAACATGCTTGTTTGACGCTCGTAAGTTTATTGAGTTACTTATGATTTGCCAAAAGATTTTAAAAATAAAAGGGGTAGCCAAAAAGAAAAGAATGGTTGATTATGAAGACGGCGATCAACCTATAAAATTTGTCAAACGCCGGTATGAAACAGATTTTTTAATATGATGATTAATTCTGTGATAAGCAATATGGATACAAGATTTTTCTTTAAATCAACCTTTTGAAAATTTTGGTTTTCTCTAGTACTTTAAAAAGTTAAAAAATATTTCAAAAGAGTAAATACTAAAAAACTGTCAAGATTTACACGCAAGTAGGTAAGGAGTGATTTCTAACCTTACGCATTATATGAAGAACTACAAAATAGGATCCCAACACCATTACAGACGTGAAACATCTGTTCTAATATGTCATAGAGAATGACTTGAAAAAAAATTCCAAATATTTATATTGACATTCGAATTTTGTTAACAATACCAGTAACTGAGAAGAGATTTTCAAAATCAAAACTGATAAAAATTTATGTGAGAAATACAATGGGTCAGTAAAGACTTTCAGCTTTGGCAGTTTTATCTATTGAAGCAGATATAGCATCTAATAATAATTACGAACCAATCATTAAGGATGTCAGCAAAACTAAAAGTAGAAAATTTCTGTTTCTTCAGGTTTTTTTTTTTTTCATTATTGTTTAATGTGCCAAAGAAATATGAGTAAAAAGTTTGGCTTTTTTCAAAATGAATAAAAATTGGTTTTTTTATTTTGTAAACCTTTTTCTTACCCCATGAAAGAGCCTCGCGAAAATTATCTTGCCCACATTAAGTTCAGGTCCCGCGCCGCCACTGGACATTGATAAAGTTGAGCTTAAAATGGACAAGGCCTCTTGTCACCAGTCTAAGTCTTTTGCCGTTAATTTGGCAAAGGAAGAATCAGGAACAAGAATAAAGTACATCCTATTGGATGAAATAAGTGTAAAATCACCCTACGCTTCTCTAATGAACTTTTGTGCATTCGGTTTGTTAAAATGAGCCTTTGGAAAACGGCATCCAAGAACACTGAACGGACTTTGGAGAATGGTTCAAGAGGAATGGAGTAAAATCTGCATGCGAAAGTACTGAGAAAAAGTTTACTTTCATGAAAAATTCAAGCTAGAGCTGTAGTCAAAAATCATGGCTATCAGATAGATGCAAATTGTCACCAGAAATAAGGTATTTATTAATAAAAATTAACTATCAAAATCGTTTCCATAAAGTGCTAACGACCTTCTGTATAAGCGATGTTATAAAAAATCACGAAGCTCAAATTTCTCATTAAATGTATTCTTATAATTAATTTGTAATTAAATACTCAACAAACATTTTGTTGTCTTTGTCATACATATTACTTTATTTAATAGTGAAAATTATTATCATAAACCATTTTGCCTAGTATAATACGAATAAGTAAAATTCTATTAAACTTATTTTATTGTTAGTGTGCCGCTAAATTTTAAAATGGTTAAAAGTGTACCGAAAAAAAAAAGGGGGGGGATGAGAGAATTGCTGTTATAGATCTTCAGAAATGAAAAGGAGCAAGAAGATGTGGCAAAGTAGGTGAAATACCCTCGATGAAGAACAGTTTGTGTTAACATTTCAAAAGGTGGAAAAAAATAACAAGACGAGTCTCTTCCTACATCCAGGTTCGCTTTTCCGCTTAGGCATGATGCATAGGGAGCAAGGGGGCGAAAAAAATTGGAGGGTGAAAGAAAGAGAAAAATTAAAGTTGCAGAGAGAGAACGTACAACCGCCTAGTATTTATTAAAAAGCCAATTATTCTCTTAGCGTATTATGTAAATCGCTTGACTTTTCTTCCACAAATCATATTTTGTTTCATGTATACTGTTCTTAAATTGTTCTCAAACTCGAAATAAAACCTTTACTTCAGCGTTTCTCAAACTGTGGGGCGCGCCCCTAGGAGGGTGTGGTAACCTTAATTGGGGGGGGGGGATACTAGCATATCGCGAAAAATCGAAAATAAAAGATTTAAAATAATTATCGATTTAATAAAATAATTTACAACTTAAAATAATTACAAAGTAAAATACATTCGTATACAAGAAAAAATGGAGTAAACATATATTCACTATGATATAATACACACTACTTATAAATGTATCAAAATTGCATGAAGTATTTCTCAATAAATTTATCAATATTCAATTAAATGCAAGTTTAGTAATTACTAGTGACTCCCTTGGGCTTGTCATATACAAAATTATATATAAAATTTAGTGTTTATCTTGATAATTAGCAGGGCCGTTTCTAACCTCCCCGGAGTTCTAGGCACTTCAAATTGTTGCACCCCATCCGACTCTTTCCTAAGCACTCCCTTCCCCTTCCTTCAGTTCTCACCTTGCCAGTTTGGGTTCGGGAGGGATTTTCCCTCCACTCTCTTCCTTTTCTTTGTCTTCTTAATGGGGAATTCTTCCATTATTCATCACCTATGGATCCACCGCGACCCGCACCGGCAAGCGGTGGCCTTAAGAAAAGTGTTCAATACTCAACTTCACAACTCATTCACAAACTGTAAACTAAGTGCGAAATAAATGATGGGGCTACGAGTGTTTCTCAATTTAAATAAAACATTTATTAAGTATTTACAAGGATGCTTAAAAAAGGTTAAATATTATCGCGCACGCTCATAGCCCTCTGTTTCCTCCAAACGCATCTAGAGGAATACTCTTTCCCTCTCTCTTCGGAGCGCTTTTCCTCCCCCTGTTGCCACCAGAGTAAAGAGAAACTTCGCTCACACCCCTCCTGGGGTCAGTCACCCCTTCGCTCCTTGGGTGCCTAAGATTTATTAGGCGCTCGCCCCTCCTCGGGTCAATCACTCCTTCGCTCTTTGGGTGCTTTCGCAACAAAAAGAGGGTGACATGGTTCGGCCACTCTTATTCATTTCTTTCATTAATGTATCTATGAATTTCATTAATATACCTCTTGAACTATCTGAAGTGTCGCAAACCGCAGGGTAAAAAATATTTCAAGAAATAGTTATTTTATAAACATTTAAATTGACGGTAATAATTTTTTGTCAAAATTAATTTATGTTTTTAGAAGAAAATGGCTGTAAAATGTGATTAAGAGAGTAACTATCTTAAAACCTGTGGTTTGTAACACTCTAGAGCAGTGCTTCTCAAACTTTCAATACTGGCGACCCAACTTTCAATCATAAATTTTATCGCGCCCCCCTTCTATAATAATAATAATATATTGAATGCAATAATAATATACTTAGACGCTAAAGCTATAATATGATCTTAATTATAAACCGTACAAATTAATAAGATAAGTATTAAATTTTTTATATATGTTACTCTTAAGTAATACATATTTTAAGTAAATTACTTTTAAGTAATAGGGTTAACTATGTCATTTTTCTTCCTCTAATTATTAAACTGAAACAGATTGAGAAATGATATTTAATTAAAGATTTATTTCCTTCATCATCCATTTCTAAAAGTACAAATGTCATTGAAAAATAGTCTAATCTATGTTGCTCTTTATCATATCCATTACATATGTTATTCTCGCGAACATTCACGTGAATCTAGGAAACCTAACGAACGTCAGTACAAAACATGTAAAAATTCTGACCTCGTACAATTCCAGTCAGTCTTGGCCGAATCGATTAGCTACCGAATCCTTCTTGAATGTACATTTTATAGTTCACGCGTTAATTCACGGTATTAAGTATTTACGGCAGTGGATTAAAACAAAATCATAGATATATTTTTAAATCGCAGTGAGCATTCGACGATAATAAAGCATCAACAAGTACACTGACGAAGGCAAATTGATAGCAAGCTACGAATGGATTAGGGATCCATTTCAAAAGGGCTCTCAACTACCGAAAAAGAGATCTTCATAGATTTCACATCCAGTGACGAAATTAAAGGGCAACTTTGTAATAAATCACTCTTTGAATTCTGGATAGAGGTGGATGCTGAATTTTCTACACTGAAAACAAAAGCATTTCGTATACTATTACCATTTTCAACATCATACCATTGTGAATCCGAAATTTCTGCGATGGCTACTTTGAAGACAAAATATAGATCTGAGCTAATTATCAAAAAATAACTCAGAGTGTCTATTTCTAATTTTTAGCCTTCCTTTGAAACATTTTGCTCTGCAAGACAAGCCCATGGAAGTCACTAATAATTATTAAACTTGTTCTTATACTGGCTGAAGTCTTAACACGAGTTTATTTTTTTTTAAAAATGATAATACATTATTCTTGATATGATAGCTTAATTGTAAGGAGAGTAAAACCAAGTGCATGACTATGTATACAAAAATGTAAAATGATTTATTGAAATGAATACTCATATTATAAACGGTTTTGAACGAACTGTAATCTTAAGCCTCGCAGAATTAGCATTTAGAATAAATGTTAAGTAAAAAAAAAAGAATATAAAATTCCAATGAATAACAATTGTGTTATTTTTATTATTTAAAGCGAAAAAATTTCAAAATGTTTTAGCCCGGGATCAGGTGTGCACTCGATACTAACGTTAATGGCAGAGGGGAGTGACTCACCCCAATTCTTTTTTTTCTAATTATTTTCAATTTACACGATAAAAATAACAATTTCAGGGAATAATTTAACTAAGAGAAAATTTACTTACCTATTTCAAGGATTTTTCAATTTTACTTTCATAATTTGAGAAAAAATCCAATAAAACTGAACTAAATTGTTCCAAATGTGCGTGACCTTCATAAAAGACAAATCACAGACATTTTTCGCTAACATTACAGGAAAATTATTTGCAAGCAAAACTGTCACATTTTGTTCAAGTTATTGTAGTTTTAAAGTTCATTGATGATCGACAAATATCCTGTTGAACTTTTTCTTGCTTGTGTCTTTTTGACAGGGCGAAGTGCATTTTGCAGTACACTTATGGCTTCATGTTTTTTTTTCATAGAGTTCTTAATGTAGCTATTGAAAATTTTCCTTTCATTTGATGTTTATTGCTTTTCTCAAATTTACTTTCGTTAACATGATTAATATGCATTATTTCAGCAAGTGTTTCCCTTGTTTGATCAGCTTCAATTTCCTTTCAGAGAGATCACAGATGCCCAATCCTTTTTTTATATTCTGCTCATTTACATTTATAAACCATAATCAGTCGTACAACATCACAATTAAAACCACTAAGTTATTCATAAGGGAAAATGCAGCACGTTCAAGAAAATATTTTTGAACAAAAGTGTTTGCGCCGAGAACTCGGTCAAAACAAGTATCTTAAGATTCTAAAAAAACGTTTGCCACTCCCAAAAAAGAAGGAAATATGTGATCAATTCATTTTAGCTCCCATTAAGACTGTCATATTAGAGGATTTTCTGTCAAGGTCATTGGTAACAAATAAACAGTTTTCCCAGAATTAACGATTTATGTATTATGTTTCAAAATACTCATAAAAAATAAATCTTGGCTAATTAATCCTTCAAAGTGCTCAATATGCTTATCCGTGTATCATCAAACTCTTTCACATTGAAAAAAGTGCAACAGAATTATATAATTTACAACTTTCCTAAAAAAAGGGAAGCAGATAACCATACCAGTAAGCTCGAAAGTCAGCAAAAGTAATATTTTAGATTAAAAAAAGAAACGTAATAAAAAAAAATCTCTCATCGTAGGATTACAGCAAATCAAACAAAATATTTTTTTTTATTGAGTTATAAGATCAAAGATAGCTAATGAGCGTTCAAAGTAGAAACTTTTATTTTTGATGACCTTTTTTCACCAGATGATATAATAAATCATATCAATGTAAATCTGTATTTTTTTATTATATCAGAAAGTATTTTGTTTACTTCATTAAAGTAAATTAATTTTTTTAATCTTTTATTTTCGATATGCTCGCGCCCCCTTTGAAGAGTTATCGCGCCCCCCCAGGGGGGCGCGCCCCACAGTTTGAGAAACACTGCTCTAGAGGACTCGTAACATTAAAAATTTCATTGAATTTTATTGGATTGTCTTAATGATGTCCTATATTTTTCGTGCACAAATCATCGCGAAAATTTCATTCTTCAAAAAATAATTACTTAAAAAGTATTTTTATATGAACTAAATATTAGAAAAACAGCTTAAAATTCTCCAGTTTTATGTATTATTCCTTCTTCCTCCTCAATACTTATTTTTTTTTTCTAATGGCCCTACATCTAACACCAGAAAAAAAATCTTTTCAATCTGGTCGGATATCTTAACTTAAATACATAGTATGCTGCCAGTTCGCTTTGGAAAACATTAAAAATAATCTGAGCCGACCTTCTCTACAAAGAAG
This sequence comes from Trichonephila inaurata madagascariensis, assembly GCA_019973955.1. NCBI lineage: Eukaryota > Metazoa > Arthropoda > Arachnida > Araneae > Nephilidae > Trichonephila > Trichonephila inaurata. Next base: position 387,939 of record BMAV01022915.1, read on the forward strand.
TCTGGGAGCAAGAAACCATTTAAAATCCTAAATGTTTTGTAAAGTTAAAAAAAAAATTATAAACACGAACTAGTAGTATTACTAAAGAATGTTTAATTAGTTCAGGATTTGGGTTTTTCTAATGCATTAATTATTTCAGAAAAATTCCTTTTTTTTTCCAATTTCTATTTCGATGTTTAATATAAAGCAATAGCATTTCAAAAGACATACCTGCTACTTATACCGTATTGTAGGATATCGTGAGCAAGTTTTTAATTGCTTTTCCAAGTAAAAATGTGTTTAATCGTAATTGTTTATCTCAAAACAAAGAGAGAAAAAAATAGACTAGACATTACTAACCGAGGAGATTTAAGATCAAGCTTAACTAAATTGATGCTAAATATTAAAAATTTGTTACTAAAGCGTCATAAAAGCATTTATTTTTGCTCTTTTATTCTGTGTAACAGGTACTAAATTTTAATTCGAATCTAATAAACGTTTAAAATTAACATGTATTTTTTATAGTTTTTCACACTACACATCACGGCAGATAGAAAAGTAAATGTTTTTAGAGTAGCAGTGAGTTACCACAGTATAGCAGCTGTCAAAAGCACATTTGAATTTAATGAGTTTGCAAAAATTCAATATTAAGTAAGCAAGAGTCTACTCAAAATCGAAAGAAATTACAAGTTAGAGAACCTCTGTTCTCTAATCCATGATGCTGACGTACTCTTTTTTTTTTTTAAATTTCGTAACTCAATACAAATACTTATACTAATTTAAACTTGTGACGTCTCTCACGTCCTTCTTCTAACATAACTCCTAAGTTCTTTGACGGCCACGATTAATGGCAAAACCTTTCCAACCCAATACCAAGAAGATAATCGGATCAAATATGTAAATGAGATATACTTTAAAAGGATAGAAGCTTTGATGAGAAAGAGCGGCAAGTTTAGAGATAACTTAGTGAGGAATCATTCGGATCAAGAGTTAGATGTCCTATAGCTCTGGAAGAAAGATACGTTCATATAAATTAAATTATAAAGAAGTCTGAATCTTCGCAGATAAAATTAAGTTATAGGTATTACCTCAATTGATGAAGGAAGGAGACTCTGCAAAAGGTAATATTTTGTATAGGAAGTTAGATGAATCAGTTAATTTATTATAATTAAGATAAGTGATCTAGTTGCGCGATCTGACTTGAATATAAGGTTTAATTGGGTGTTAACTCTCACTTTAAGAAAGTTGTCAATTAGAATTAAGTAATATAAGTTATTCTTAATAAAAGTTGTATTAAGAATCCAATATGTCTCATCATTTAGATAATCCCACACCTCTAGCTTACGCGGATCCTAATAGACATAGTCATCACAGGATGGCTATGTCGCAAACTGAAAAAAATGTATATTTTTATATATATACAGATACTCAGTTACTCTTCTATAAACTTGCAAATTTTCTGCCATTAAATTAATGTTTACGTAGAAATTTTTGATAATTACAAAACAACCTGATTTTACTGTGAATATTTCAAAATAATAATAAATTTTTTCTTATTGTTATTCACATTAACACATTGTGGGTGGTCAGGGGTGTTCCACCTCTCTCCCTCTTCCATCAACATCTGGAGAGGACTTGAGGCTTGACGGCTATTTAAAGTACCCCCATGCCGCGAAGGCACTATACATTTACAAACATCCACGTCTTCTCCGGGATTCAAGCCCAGGCCCTACGGCACAGCAGTCAGCGTCGCTAACCGCTATACCGAAGGGGCGACTTCTTTTTTCTTTCTTTTTCTTTTTTTTTAAAAAAAAAAGCCGAGTAACAATTCTTAAAAAATGATGCAATCTTTCGTAAGATATGAATACGATGTAACTTTTCAAACATACAAAGATCAAAAAATATTTCTGCATAGGTATTATGAAATGGTAATATTATGAGTAGATTTGAAAAATTTTTATGCATAAACCTACAAACATTGTCAAACATTTTAACCAAATGAACAAGAAATTGTAAAATTAAAAAATTTCAGATATTCCTCTAACAATCATAATGAAGGGGATATTAATGTGAATAAAAATAAGAAAAAAATTTATTATTATTTTGAAATATTCACAGTAAAATCAGGTTGTTTTGTAATTATCAAAAATTTCTACGTAAACATTAATTTAATGGCAGAAAATTTGCAAGTTTATAGAAGAGTAACTGAGTATCTGTATATATATAAAAATATACATTTTGCACAGTTTAAATTAGTATAAGTATTTGTCTTGAGTTATGAAATAAAAAAAACAGTACTTCAGCATCATAGATTAGAGAAAAGAGGTTCTCAAACGTCATGTTTTTCGATTTTGGGTAGACTCTTGCTTACTTAATATTGAATTTTTGCAAATTCATCAACTTCAAGTGTATTTTTGACAGCTGGTATATTGTGGTAACTCGCTGCTACTTTAAAGTATCCGACTACGTTCGGAATCGAGATTTTGTAAAAGCGTATAAATGGATAATATTTATGATATTTAGTGTCACTTAGATTAGAAAATGTATATAAAATTGTTTTAAGAATATTATTACAATAAAAACTTATTTAAGTACAATATTTTGACAAAAAATGAACTTAGAATCCAGTTTTCAAAATATTCTCCTTTTGGGAAAAATGCTTCAATTATAATAATATTTTGCCTGTCTATAGCTCAGACCTCTGTACAGAGGCTCAACTAGAATTTTTGAAATATATAGCTTACAAGTGGGTTTATCCATGTTTTACGACAACAGAGGGAAGAAATTTTAAGAAAAAAACGCTAATAATTATTTCAATTGGTGGTAACTCTGAAAATAATGTGAATTTTTCAAAAATTATAGCTAAGCCTCTGTAGAAAGGTCTCTGTAGAAAGGCTATATACAGGCAAAATATTATTATAATAGACGTATTTTTCACAAAAGGAGAACATTTTGAAAATGTTGTTCTAAGTTAATTTTTTGCCGAAATATTGCATTAAATAACTTTTTTTTGTCAAAATGTCCTTAAAACAATTTTATACATGCATTCTAATCTAAGTGACATTAAATATCATGAAAATTATTAATTTATGCGTTTTTTTAAAATCACGGTTCCAAACGTCATCGGATACCTTAAAAACATTTGCTTTTCTATCTGTAGTGATGTGTAGTGAAAAAAAACTATAAAAAATACATGTTAATTTTAAACGTTTATTAGATTCGAATTAAAATTTAGTATCTGTTACACAGTATAAAAGAGCAAAAACAAATGCTTTTATGACGCTTTAGTAACAAATTTTTAATATTTAGCATCAATTTAGTTAAGTTTGATTTTAAATCTCCTCGGTTTTAGTAATGTTTAGTCTATTTTTTTCTTTGTTTGGAGATAAGCAATTACGATTAAACACATTTTTACTTGGAAAAGCAATTAAAAACTTGCTCACGATATCCTATAATACGGTATAAGTAGCAGGTATGTCTTTTGAAATGCACTTGCTATATTAAACATCAAAATAAAAATTGCAAAAAAATATATTTTTTCTGAAATAATTTTTTTTTTTTAATGCGTTAGAAAAACTGAAATCCCAAACTAAATAAACATTCTTTAATAATACTACTAGATCGTGTTTGTAATTTTTTTTTTTAACTTTACAAAACATTTAGGGTTTTAAATGGTTTCTTGCTCCCAGACTTCTTTGTAGAGAAGGTTGGCTCAGATTATATTTAATGTTTTCTAAAGCGAACTGGCAGCATACTATGTATTTAAGTTAAGATATCCGACCAGATTGAAAAGATTTTTTTTCTGGTGTTAGATGTAGGGCCATTAGAAAAAAAAATAAGTATTGAGGAGGAAGAAGGAATAATACATAAAACTGGAGAATTTTTAGCCATTTTTCTAATATTTAGTTTATCTAAAAATACTTTTTAAATGATTATTTTTTGAAGAATGAAATTATCGCGATGATTTGTGCACGAAAAATAGGACATCACTAAGGCAATCCAATAAAATTCAATGAAATTTTTAATGTTACGAGTCCTTTAGAGTGTTACAAACCAAAGGTGTTTAATGATAGTTACTCTTAATCACATATTTTACAGCCATCTTCAACTTAAAACAAAGTAATTTTGACAAAAAATTATGAACGTTAATTTAAATGTGTATAAAATATTTATTTGTTGAAATATTTTTTACCCTGAGGTTTGCGACACTTCAGATAGTACAAGAAGTATATTAATGAAATTAAAATTACATTAAGTCGAATCGGTGGCACACACAGGAATTTTTCAAGGGGAATTGATTAGACTGATATCATTAATCATTTTGCAATGGTGAAAGCTTGAAGAAAACCTTTGTTGCACTAGTACAATGACCGTGACTCAACTGTCAGGATATTTAAAAGTAAAAGGTAGTAAGATAATTAACAAGTTGAATGATATAAAAAAGTTAAAAAGTTGATAATTAATAAATTCATACAATAGAGGATACTCTATACCAGGGGTACTCAACCTTTTTTTCTGCTGGGCCGCATGCATATGTCAGCTATTTCACGCGGGCCGCATACATGTGTTAGTTATTTCACGCTGGTCGAAATATGATGATAGATGGGGAGGGGGGGGGGAGAAATGTTTTAAAACCAAGATAACATTGAAAATTTAAAATGTGGAAAATTGATCTAACTATTATAGCTCTTTTTTTGCATTTTTTAATTATTATTTTTTTTCATATTTTTTTTATTTTTGTCACTAACACTAAATTAGAAGCATTTAAGAAACACTCCTTCACAATTTCTGCATCAGTAAACGGTTTCGTATGATTTCCAATAATATAACAAACTTCATAGGATATCTTTGTTACCGCTGTGATATTACCACTGACCAAACACTTTGTTGCCGTTGCAAAGATTTTATTCAAAAGAAAGCCTATTTATAACCTCTTGAAAGAGATCTTCGAGGAAAAGTACCATTGAATGAGAGATTTCTGTTTATTGGTATTTTTTAAACACAGCCCTTTCGTGACAAATCAAACAATTACTGATCTATGTTTATTTTTCACTACAAAATAGTCAACCTCCCAATTGTTTTGGAACAATATATTTTCTTCAAATATTTTGCGCTTGCAAGATATGGAAGACAGTTAAAAATTACTAGTTCCACCCATGAATTTATCACTACTCCACTGTTGTCTGTTATCACTAACCATAACAGTTCCAAATAGAAAAATAATATCAATTCGAACCCATACGGCACCGACAGCAAAAAGCAAAGTGATATATTTGATTTCTTGACAAAGAATTTCCCACCAAATTTTTAATACAATGTTCTTAAATAAGTAAATATCTCAGAGCAATGGACCATGTCAGGGCCACTTAAATGACTACCTGGGCCTCAGGTGGAGTATCGCTGCTCTATACGGTGATCTCATACGATTTTATTAATTTACTGTACTTATTTATAAAAGGATGGCAGGGGGGGGGGCGCCGTGATCCAGTAAGGTAAGAAATGAATAAGAGTGGCCGAACCATATGTCACTCTCTTTCCTTAAGGCCGCCGGTCCGGGACGTGGCGGGGGCTGCGGTAGCCCAGTGGTCAAGGTATCAGATCATGGTAGGCATGTCATGAGTTCGAGCCCAGTACCACTAAAGACCCGCCGTGTAGGGGAGCGAAGCACGTTAAATCCGTCGAGAGCTCAAACGTCCTCCCATTGGTGTGGTGTGGCAGTTAGGAGAGGGAAGTGCGAGCTCAGGTGTCGTCCTCGTCACTTGACCATGGTTCAAAATGACGTCGCCAAAAGCCCTCATGTTGCTGAACTTAATATTCACTCACCCGGGACGTGGCGGATCCATAGGTGATGAATAATGGAAGGACTCCCCATTAGGAAGACAAAGAAAAGGTAAAGAGTTGAGGGAAAATCCCTCCCGAGCTAAAACTGGCAAGGTGAGAGCTGAAGGAGGGGGAAGAGAGTGCTCTGTAAATAGTGGGAGGGGGCGCAACAATTTGAAATGCCTAGGGAGCCGGGGAGGTTAAAAACGGCCCAAATATCATTTACTTAAAATGTGGATCATACCTCTAAAACAGTGGTCTTCAAGCTGTGTTCCATGGAATCCTGGGGCTCCATGAAGCATTCCCAGGGTCAAAGTCATACGCGAATCAAAGTAAAAACTCGAAAAGAAAACTATTAATGATATGCAAAACAGATTCGCGTTCTCTATGGAGTTTGTATGACCACAAGTATCTTCAGGCATGTTTTTGTACGTGGGTACCACAGGGAAACTTGGGAATTTGTAGAATATGCAAAATTCTCTCACACACAGTTCTAAACATTTTAATGTCATTCTGAACATTGTATTTAAGTGAAAAATATTTCTCAATGCATGTGGCAAGAAAAACAAAATATAGAAGCAAATTAAGGTAGAATATGAAATGCGACTGCAGATAGTTTCGATAGACCTAGACTTCGAAAGATCTTGAGTAAAAAAAAATGCAAACACATAGTCCAGTTACTAAATATGAGGCAAGGATAGAAACCTAGAGCACGAATTAATGCTATGAATGAGTAAATTGTGCATAATGAATGCGTAAGTTGTGCTAAAAATTTTTAATAAAAAATACAGAATTTTTAATTGTTTTTATTTAATTGTTATTGTTTTAGTACCTACATGTATAACATGTTGATCTATTTTAAATAGTATTATTTTAAGATATATTAATCTAAGGTTTGGATGGGGTTCTTTTTGGAAACACCTTATAGTTTTAAGGTTTCGCGAACCGACAAAGTTTGAACTTCATACATGATTTTGTGTTAATTTCAAGTAAGAGAAATTTGAATGATATTTTTTTCCCATTAAAACCTAATGCAGTATTAGATCGTAATAAAAGATCATATATAGAATTTAGTTTGCTTTTTAAGGGTCGAGAAAGTGGTTTAATTTTCTCTGAAGCCTTTTTTTATCTTAGAACTATCTCTGTTTATTCTTAAAAGGGACCTAATCTTTTTAAAGAGAAATTAACTTATTTTTATATTTAGAATTTAAGAGTTTACCTCTCGAGATTTTTAGCTATTAGATATACATTGAATTTGAAATCACTGACTTTCTGAATTTTAGGTTAAAAGAAAAACATATTAAAATTCACTCATTGATGTACTATCATGTTTTTAAAATGATGACATATCGGTATTTTTTTTTAATTATCGCTTAAAGCTGATTCATCGGAATTGGGATTTCTTTATCAAGATTATTTTTGCATTAGTAACCCTGAATAACCTTTTTCCCAGTGAAAACAAAAAGGCTTACAACTGAAACGGGTTGTTTAATTCTTTTTTGTTGCTGTAGTTTATCTATTTATACAAATATTGTGTTTCTTTTATAATTTTTCAGCAATTCCAAGCATCCCTTTCTTTTAAGATTATGCATTTTTTCAAAAGAGGAAAGCATGTTTTCTTTCATAAAACAAATATCCTTTTATTTGTTACCTATCATTTACATCTTTGTTCTGATTAAAAAAAAAAAGATTTTTTTCCTATTGAATCTATACCATACAGATTCCCAAGAGATACAATTTAGACTCAGTAAAACAATGCTTACGTTTTCTAAAAATCTTATCAGTGTACAAAAATGAAGAAATTGGGATGTTTTTACTAAGTCGTGTCGGAGTTAAAAGCTCCTACGTTAATGATGAAGAGAATGGGATGCTATTTTAAGTGTCCTTCTCGTCATTAAACTATGGTGCAAAATTAAGAGGTGCGCGTATCCCCAATAATCCGAATGTTTCATTTAGTGTGACATTAATTCAAATTAATCACCCCTTTGTCTGAGGCGCCTATTCTTTCTTTCAGGAACATCTTAAATTATTACAGAAACGTCATAATTTAATTTTCGTTATTAGTACTATTCATAAAAACTGATAATATCACAAAGTGTATTTGTGAAAAATTACTTACACTAATTTCACGCTAGGTCCGTCTATAGAAAAAATACTAATTTCAGTAAGAGATTTGAGAATTCTAAGTTCTGGGGGAAATCATTGCCATAAATTATCATTATATGTAATTACACTGCTGACCACACAAAATGCAACACTCTCATGGAAGCATGCAAACCACGTGAAATTTACATCACACATTAGTGGCGATGAAATATGCAAATCGTTAGAATTGTAGCGCAAAAGCACATAACAGGTGACCATAACACCAACCGCAAGCGCTGTATAAGGGGAGAACAGATTGACAATTTGAAGTGCAGCAATTGTTTTTTCGTGTATCTTTTTGCGTATGCTGTTTACCTATGCCTCGTGGAAGACACCAAGCGTTTTTTGACCAAGTTTCTGAATTCGAACGAGGAAGAATAGTAGCCTATAAGGATTACGGACTGTCCTTCAGAGAAATCGGTCGATATGTTGGACGAAACCAAGCAACTGTGATGCGGATCTGTCATTGCTGGATGCAAGAGGAAAGGACGGATCAATGAAGCCAATCGCACCCACCTCTTTGCATCACTGCCCGTGATGATAGGTGGATTGTGCGCATGGCAGCGAAGGATCACGCAGCCACATCACGAAAAAAAAAGCACAACATATTCAGTCTGTTACGCATCATTCAGTGTCCGCTCGTACCATTCCACGTCATTTGCAGCAGAATGGAATGTCCGCAAGGCATCCATTACTTCGTTTACCCTTGACTGGAAACCACAGGCGTTTGCACCTCTAATGGTACTATGAACGGCGGACATGGACAAGGTAATGGAACGACATTGTGTTTACTGACGAATCCCCCTTCTACCTGCAACATAACGATGGTCGGATTCGAGTTTGGAGACACTGTGGTGAGAGGCTGCTGAACTGTTGCGTTTGTATTGCCACACTGGTCCTGCACCCGGTATCATGGTTTAGGGTTGTATTGGATTTCACTGCTACTCCCTTCTGGTACGCATTGCCAGTACACTGAACAACCAGCGCTATATCTCTGAGATGCTGAAGACCGTGGTCCATCCTATACATTCAGCGCTGCCATCAGCCATATTCCAAAAGGATAATGCGTGACCACACGTGGCATGCAACGTTCAAGAGTTCTTCTTTATCCATCAGATTGAATTACTTCCTTAGCCTGCTTTTTCTCCCGATCTATCGTCAAACGAAATCATATGGTACATGCTTGTACAACGACTGGTCCGGGATACACCACCCGCTGCTACACCAGATCAACTTTGGCAATATGTGGAAGTCACATGGACTGCTTTACCCCAAGGATACATCCAAAGTCTCTTTGATTCTATGCCGAGGAGTGTGGTCGCGATTATAGCCAACAAGGGCGGCTACAGTAACTATTGATTTTGTCCTCATCCACACGTCACAACAGGCTGTAATTTTAATCGTTTGATATTAGTACGACATGTTATCTGCCAAATAATTTTCGGTATGATATCTTTGGTCCTTCTTGATATTGCAGTCTGTGTGGCCAGCAGTGTATATATTTCCTTAATCCGAATTTGTTTTATTTGTAATAGTATTATGGGCGAATTTTTCATTCGATTTGATTCTTGTAACTGTTAAGAAAAATAGCTTTTTTTCTGTAATTTGCTTAATGATTGTTTTGCAAGTTAGATATTTAAACAATACTTGATCCTTCAGAGCATTATCTCAATCTAGAATTCTAATCAAATTTTCTACACAATCTTCTATGGCACATTTGCCATGCGTTTCATTATATAATAGTGTTTTTATGGTTATTTTGGGAACATTTATATCAATACATAGTTTTCAATACATTTCGAATATCTCTCAACGTATATTTTAATTATATTTCTTCAACATACATTTAACTAAAGGTCCACAATGTAAAGGGACTGTTGCATGTTAAATCTGTCGATGCTTTAAGGCATCACATTAGATTATTTAGATTTATCACCAATAGCAATAAACAAAAAAATGAAGAGTTATGTGCCCTAAGGAGAAAAAAATACTTATCAAGTGCTTAAAAATTCAATAGGTAATCCAAAATCAACAGAAGCAATAACGTTTTCGTTTAAGAAATCAGGCCCAGTGGTTAAATATGGCACACGCGGGGCGGGAATTTGTATTTTGTCGGAGATATCTTTTGTTATATTCCAAAACAAAAAATTAACTTAACATGAATAATTTAATTGTTAACTAAAGAACTAAATCATACTTTTTAAGAAGTATCCATGAACTCAGAAAGGAGGCAATTTTTTTGTGAAAAGTACAAAGGAACACATAGTGATCCACGTCCCCGACAGATGCGCAAAGACAACAGATGTAATATTCTCTAATTCATAGAAAATTTATTTTTTTAAAAAATTTATTATATATTTTCTTCGGTTTCTCCTGTTCCGTGGTATGCTCTGGTTTGATTCTTCTTACATATTTATGGAAATAAAGCAAACGTTTTTAAAAAATCAATACTTTATGGAAAATTTAAAAAGTCTTAAGGCACTATATGTCTCTGTGTACATTATTGCAAAATAACATAATGGATTGTAATAAAATCATTGGCTCAAGGGTTAGAACACTGGAAATTTAAAAGAGAGACAAAACCCTTTTGTACACTCATGGACAAAAAAATTAGCGCCCCAAGAAATAATTGCGGGGTCGTAACGAAACTTGGCATGAAGGTACATGTCGGGGAGATATGCAAATGTTTAGAAATGCAGAGTGATTGCGCATTACGTATAGCCGGTAGAGGCAGGTCCGTTTTTAACCTACCTGGCGCCCTAGGCACTTGAAATTGTTCACTATTTCCAGAGCGCCTTTTTGTTTTTTCCTTGCCAGTTTTGGTTTGAGAGACTCATTTTCCTTTCTTTGTCTTTCCAGTATCCACCAACTATGAACCTTCCGTATTACGGAAATAAGGGGAAAAAAGGTTTTTTTTTCATTTCTTACTCACCCACCCTTTTGGGAATTGATGAAACCGTTTGCAGTTATAGTATAATTATTGTATGAACTGCTATCAACCTGTTAATTATCATCGCTTTTCTAACTATTACTTTTAGACATTCCTTGTTGAGTCACTGTCATTATAACAATTGTGTGACACAACATTGTGTCATTAGAACAGTTAAATCTAGAAAAATCAGATGCAAGGATACTGGAGTGGTCAAAAAGCATTGGAGCCAGCCTCATTTTCAAACTTACTCCTTAACTAATCATAACTTCACTTCTAAAATCAATAACTCATTCTCTTATTTAAGAATTATCGAAGCTTAAGTTCATAAAATATCCATTTTTGAATCTACTTTATTGTGTGGACGATACTACCTGTGTGGACGATAGCTCAAAGTTAAACCAAACCACGATTTGTATGTACGCTGATGACGTAGCGATACAGTCTCAACACAAAAATCCTCGGCTTGTCACTATCTCAGCCACGCTATCAACCTCTCTAACTAGCTCATCTTCAGGACTGGTTTCATGACTGGAAGTGGCAGCGGTAACCAAGTCACTACCTTGTGGCCACCGTTGTCCAGTCATGGGTCCGAGTTCTTAAGGCCACTGAAAACCTGCCATGTAAAGGGGCTGTTGCAGGATAACCCTTCGTCGCGCGGACTCTGAGTGAAACGGAACAGGCGCACCCGGTCTGAGAGTATTTTGACGTCCTCCTCCCCTATTATCAATTTTAATTCGCAACATTGGCCGATAAAGCCACCTTATGTGAGGTCTATGGAAAGCAAATACACCAAACTGAACGAAAAAGAAGCACTTTAATGAACAAACTGAAACTAAAACAACCAAAGTTTTTAATTTGACACAAAATGAAAATGTAAACTGGACTAACAAAGTATCATATGAGGAAAAAAAAACTCTGGAAACACAAGTAGTATAAACTCTGTCTTTTCAGATGAGGGACTATCATTGAAATTTATATTGTAATATATCACAGAACAAATTTCGTTTGATTTAAAATGCCTGATTGCAATAAAATTGGCTTTAAAAACTCCTCGTCGAAGTTATGACACAATCGGGGCACTCGGCCTCACAAGTCAGAGTGGTTCTGGACAAGAAGGGTGAGGGTCTTATTTGGGACTGGACGTAGCGTGCTTCCCACCACCAAGAGTCCGGAAACTTTTGGGAGGGACGTCCTGCTCAGCCTCCAGGTGCAGAAGGGGCATTTCAAAAACTGTTTTGCTCGTCTCTCAGGCCAGCTGCGCCTGACGGAGGATTAAATCTGGTGTGTCTCACTTGGCGTGGAAGTTAGATGTCGACTCAGGTCGCTTGATCCCTGTTCAAATTTATGAAATTCGTCGCTAATAGCCCTTGTGTTGTTTTAAGTGCGATGTTAATAAGCACTTCCTCACTCATGATTAGGAAATGCTTCTAAGACTGAGGCAATTTTTTTCTCTAAAAACCAAAAAAATCCGAATATCTATCAGAGAGAAATAATCTAATTCCTTGATCTCAGAGAAAGGGATTATTACTCAGATATTCTTGTGAGTTTTGAAGTGATTTAGGATAAACAACTCACTTTCAGGCAATATATCACACATATTAGAAATAAATTGAAAAAAATCTGCTTGTTTATACCCTATGATTTCTAAAAAAAATCTAGATTAAGTTGAGAAAATTAGAGGCTTATCTGTATTCTGATTCTCAGACGAGTATTGACCAGTGCTTCCCCTGTCTGGAGACATGCAGCAAAACCTCAAATTAAATTTTTAGAAAGTTCTCAAAATGTTATCATAAGATAAATTTTAAAGGCTCACTGGTTTATGAGAAATAAAGATCTCAGAACAGCAAGCAAAATTCCTACTCTTAAGCAAATGATTAGCAAAATCTCTAAAAGTTTCTACAATATTTCTATAATATATCTCTATACTACCTCGATTAAAAAATATATCCCTAAAACCAAAAATTTATTAGACCATGCAATATTCTAATTAAATCTCTGAATTCTCTTAAAAAATTTAATTATTTTTTTTAAATTCTATACTTTTTTTCTTTTTAAACTTTTTACAAGCTTTGAGCCCTGATTTTGACATCGTCAAATCACTGAATGGTAGGTTCTCCACCGATCTAAGGGCATGTCATGAGTTCGAGCCCAGTACCATTAAAGACCCGCCGTGTAGGGGCACGATGCACGTTAAATCTGTCGAGAGCTTAAACGTCCTCCCGTTGGTGTGGTGTGGTAGTTAGGAGAGGGGTGCCAACTCAAGTGTCGTCCTCGTCACTTGACCATGGTTCAAAATTACGAGGTCCGTCACCAAAAGCCCTCGTGTGCGAACAGTGCGACGTTAATATTCACTCACTCACTCAACCGCTGATCTAAGAAAAGGAAATTTTCATGACCGTTTCTGAAGACCAATAAGATTTCTTGCTCTCGAGTGAATTTAAAAAAAAAACACCTCATACTCAGCTAAAACATACAACAATCAAACAGAGAAAATAGAAAATTTGGAAAAAAAAATTAAAAACTTGGAGCGGAAGTTTGAAGAAAAAATAATATATTTGAAAAGAAATTAGAACAAATAGTACAGAGTTTTACGACAGAACTGAATATGGTGGCAACTCAAATAAATTTGAGATTTTCTTCCTTGATGAACACAATGGAATCTACTTTAAAAAAAGTTGCATCCAATATAACAATTTCAAAAGATGACGACTACCCAATAAATAGAAAACTAAATGACAAAACAAAAAGACTAAAGAAACTATCAGAACAGAGTGGAAATATATTAGAATGTGTGGTGGAATAAAATAAAAAAATATAGATAAATATACAAATTTTCTTATATTTTCGCTAAAAAAATCAATATTAAACGGCTTTCTTTTTTGGACATTTAAACTGATTAGTAGTATTGCACCTTTTTCCCTTTAAATCATGAATATAACCCAATGTAATGCACGTGGAGTAAAAAACAAGAGGTCAGATATTCTTTTCGAGCCAATTTTTCAAAAAGCAAGCATTTTAATAATTCAAGAAACATGGTTACATCCAAATGATATTTTCACTATTCCTAATAAGAATATTTTCCGAATTGATAGAGAAATCAGAAAAGGAGGAGGATTGATGATAGCTTTAAATAAAGATATTAGCGCCAGAAAAATTTTCTCAGAAATTAGTGAAGACCTAGAAATTTTAATAGTCAGAGCTCAGATATAAATTCAGTTCCTCTTACAATTTTCAATATCTACATTCTATCGGGAAGCCTTAATAGCGTCAACTTATCGCAAATCGCATCATATATTTATAATCATAATTTGATATTAAGAGATTTCAATGCATCATATGAGATATGGGGATCAAAAAATTCCAATGCTTCTGGAAAAAAGATTTTTGATTGGATTATTGAAAATGACTTAATGCTGCTACATGAAAAATGTCCAACTTATCTACATTCATCGGGAATTTTTACATCTATAGATCTTTCTTTATCATCTATAAATTTAAATTATGATTTATCCTGGTCCACTCACACAAATACTGATAATTTTGGAAGTGACCACTTCCCTATAATCATTAAATACAAAAGAACAAACAGATTAGCAACAAATAATTTTAAACAAAAAACAAATTGGAGAAAATTTATCAATCTTATTCAACAAAAGTTAAATTTAAATGAAAATATAAATATGGATATTATAGAAGAAATTAAAAAAGCTCAAATCTTATCACAAGAATCAGAAAAAAAAACAGATCAATTCAAGAGCTCCATGGTGGACAGCAACATGTGGGCATTTAAGAGCAAAAAAAAAAAGAAAAAAGAAAACTCCTTAATAAAGCAAGAAAAAACTTTAAAAAAGAAGACTGGATAAAATATAAAGAAATAAGCGCAAAACTTAAGCGAACAATCAAAGCCTGTAAAGAAAACTTTTGGCACAAGGCATGTGAAAGAATCTCTTCTCCTTAAATTCTTTTTAAAATAATCCGGATAGTCAAAAATAGAACAAATCCTAAAACTATTCTTCATTTAATATTACTGAGAATAACGGAACCATATTAAGAAACGAACAATCTCAAGAAGACTGTTTTTTACAATATTACGCAAAACAAAACAACGATAGTAGTCCAAATATTCCTATTCCGGACAATAGTCAAGATATTAATAAACCTTTCTCTTTAAAAGAATTAGAAATAGTAATATCTCATCAAAAGAACAGCAGTCCAGGGCATGATAAAATTTCTTTCCGAACAATCAACCATCTCCCCATCAAAGCAATAAATCTTCTCCTGAAATCCTTTAATGACAGTTGGTCTTCAAGTCAAATTCCAAAAGATTGGACTCACGCAATTATTCTACCTTTCATAAAACCTCACAAAAATCCCAAGGAAGTTTCTTCATACTGTCCTATATCTCTTACTTCAGTAATTGCTAAATTATTAGAAAGAATGATTCTGCATAGAATGTTAGATTTCAGTTTCCAAGATAAAATTTTTCATGTTAATCATCATGGTTTTTACCCTCACAGAAGCAGCATTAATACGTTACTTTACATCATGATATTATACTGGCTAGAGAACGCAAGGAATATTTTATTTTGGTAGCATTAGATATTAAAGCAGCACATGACTCAGTGTGGCCAAGTGGTCTTGTTTCTAAATTAAAAAAAGTTGGATACTCTGGTAGATTGTTCGATGGATACAAAACTTCTTACATCAGAGAACAATTCAAATTAAATGGAGGAACAATTTTTCAAAAAGAACATAGAAAGTAGTCAAAGCGTCTATGACGTTCGCTGCTGCCGAAACAATAATGCAGTAATAAATAATAATGGAGGTCCAAATGTACCGGTGGCTATCGATGGTACCTGTCAAAAAAAAAGGGGCCATACTTCTGTAAATGGTATTGTTATGGCAGTTAGTGG
>BMAV01022915.1:404127-415798 GCA_019973955.1 Trichonephila inaurata madagascariensis
TGATTTCTTCTAGCCATATTTCACGAACTGACTCACTGGCACTTGCAGAGAATATGGTGAATTGCGTCTCCGTCCTTCATTTCATTCTACTGTTGAGCAGCGCGCGCCGACATCACGCGTTTTGCGTATGCTCACATCGCTTCTGACGTTTTGTTTCTGATATTTGCATACGCATGACGTTTCTACTGACTTACGTGTTCCCTCTACTGATCTCCAGACCTCCTTTTCTGCAATTTCATGGCTATCTGCTAAATTTTTACATTGTTGCTTAAGTTTTGCACACCAGTGTATATGGGAACTCTAAGACATGCAAAGCAGTTTTAGAATCTAAACTTTACAGAGATGTCAACATTAAAAAATTAGAATGTGTTGTGGTCATGTTGATAAAAGGTTGGGGACACAACTCAGGGTATTAAAATTAAAAGGCAAAGACCTCGAGGACAAAAAATCTCTAGGATGGCGTAATAGATTGACAGATGCAGAAATAGATAAATTGCAAAGATACTACGTTTTTGCTATTCAAAACAACTCAGTAAACTTGTCAGCCATAAGGCAAGCTATTAAGGCTATATTTTTGATAAAATCTCCCCAGATTTGAATCTACGACACGGTTTATGCCCCATGGGAGGTGACTTGTGGTGTAGATATAACACATATAAGCATATGCATGTGTTTATGCTTATATGTGGTTACACATATAAACATATAAACACAACTTACCTATTGCAATTAGGAATTGCATAAAAAAAGTATTTAGAGGTCTCTAGTCTTGCACTTTTATCTAGATGCTTGTTTGATAAAACTCAAAATTTTAGTGAAAGCGTAAATAGTATTTGGTCTATAATTTCAAAAACTGTATATGTGAACTTTAAAAACTGGAGTACATGAGGCAATGTCTTTATAGAATCAAAGTGTTATTACTAAATTAAAAGTTTTAGATGTATTAAACATTCAACTCCTGGATTTTACAAATGTCGAGCGTTGCAAGATGTAGATCATGCGTGCATTAAGAAAGAAGAATAAGCAGTTTTACAATGAACCAAAGAAGGTAGAATTAAAAACAAACAATTAAAATATAGACAAGAAGATAATCTTGCAGATGA
Source organism: Trichonephila inaurata madagascariensis (assembly GCA_019973955.1). Lineage (NCBI taxonomy): Eukaryota > Metazoa > Arthropoda > Arachnida > Araneae > Nephilidae > Trichonephila > Trichonephila inaurata. Next base: position 405,231 of record BMAV01022915.1, read on the forward strand.
CACCAGCAATTTAAGTTATAGTTCTGGTATGCATTAGTTAATAGTAAGTTTTTACTTTAAATCTCTATTTCTCAAAACTGTAAATTTCAACACAAAAGGAACATTTTTGAAAAAACTACTTATTTTATAGCCTTGAAACTTTGCACATGTGTTAACACTATACAAATAAATATTTTAATGAGAGATTTTGTCAAAAATTTTATTCAAAAATTATTTATGGATTAAAATGTACAAGAATTTTCACCGTTTAAAAATTTTGACGTGTTACTCCACATATGAATTTTTTTAAAAAAAATTAATCAAAATTTTGAAAAATGCTCTCATTAAATTAATAAAAACAATACAATATGAATGCACACAAAAAAATTCATGACTGTATAACCTGCCAATTTTTTAAAAATTTTCCTTAAAATTGGTCATTTTTAACATTACGGAGATAGGGAAAATGCTGCGTGAAGTGACCCCCTTAAGGAAAACATGCTAAAATTAAGAAGAGAAAAAGAAATTATTATTACTAAATAGGAAAAAATTGGTAAAAATTTACAAAAAATTACATAAACGGAGCCCACACTGTACAAAAAGTTTATGAACAAATTCCCAATTTTTTCATTTGGATGTGTTCGTCGGTATTCATTTTGGAAATGATCTTTATAATAAGAGATATTTTAATTTTTACAGAAAGTACAGCACTTTATCTTAGTTATTATATGAAATTGCTTAAAAAAACAATGACTATATTCACAAAAAGGACTGTAAATTTTGTAGTAAAACAGTGATTTATAAATTTGAAGGTTAAAACACTTCTACTATTACACAAAATATACACACAAAAAATTTTCAGTTAATTATTCTTAAAACTTGCAGAGCAATCGCTGTCTCCTTTTAAGATTTTCGCAAAAAACACTTTTCGAGTAAAATGCATTTTAAAAAGTTCTTTCTTTTTGTTTAAAGTTATGGCATCTGCTTTTACTAAAACACTTGTAGTTTTTGTTCTAATGAATAGAAAATAAAAAACGGTAATAGGATAAGCTAATAAGATGGTTCATAAAATAAAATCATAAAAAAATTTGTCAATTTTTGAAAAAAATTACGGGTTTAGGGTAGTCGGATACCTTAAACTAAGGAATTAAATGCAAATTTCTAGCCTTTTTTTTTAATGTTAAAATGCTTTGTTTCACATTGGGGCATATCTTACACATGAAACTTTTTTGAAAAACAAATCATCATTTATTTTTATTTATTATTTTTAACACAAAATTTAGTGGAATCAATGCCTGCAAAATAGCCCTGACTGCTCAACTGTTTCGAACACAAGAGGCAGATTTTTTTTTAAATTAGAAGTAAATGCATATTGTTTGCGTAAGGATCGTGGGAAAAAAGCGCTGATGTATGCGAATATTTAGGTACCAGTGCTGTATAAATGACAATATCTCAGATTGTTTATACAATCTATTGTGTGATCCAACTGCACGTATCATTTACTTCCATAAAAAAAGGTGCAAAAACGTGTTTGTTTCTCCCGTTTCTCAAAACAATGGTGATTGCCCTCTCATCCCCCAATCCTTTCTCACAGTGCCAATATGACCTCTAATTCAATCTTCTTCAAACTGTGTTTCACGGAGACCTGGGGCTCCACCAAGAATATCCAGGGGCTCCACAAGTCAAAATAAAAATTCAAAAAGAAAAAGTAAACATGTGTGCAAAATAGATTCACGTTCTCTGTGGAATTTATATAATCACAAGAGTACCTCTCTCTGAAACCGTGTTTCCCATAGAGGGTCCCACGTTCTACTGGAGTAATTTAAAAAAATAAATTCGTCGAAGACAGCTTATTGTTTCAGTAACCTCCTGCCATTATCAGTGATTCTCAACCTTTTTTTTTTTCGTTGTGGCACACTTTTAACAATTTCAAAATTTAGCGGCACACTAACAATGAAATAAGTTTAAAACAAAAGTGTAATATACTATGCAAAATAGTTTATGATAATAATTTTCATTGTTAAATAAAATAATATATACGACCAAGGCCGGATCTACGTATGGGCTTAACGAGCAGCAGCCCAGGGGCCCTGGTTTTTAGGGGGCCCCGTTCCCCGTTGGAGATAACAAACAGTAAAAGATGCATACAACAAAAATAGTAGTAAATAATAAACCAGTTAAAATATACAAATTAAAAAAAAACCCGAAATACCATGTCAAATTTATTTTTATTTTTGAGAGCAAGAGCAATTTGCTTTTGTTCTTTCGCCCTAACGCCAAATACGTGGAAATTAATAATTAATAGACAGAGGCTCTATCATACAGCGGCGCCGACGAGCATCGCGCATTCATACAAACGTAGTGGTACTATTTCTGTAGCTATTTATTTTTGTGTAGTATTAATTCTAAGTTACAATAATATACTGAATTGGTACTGTGTCCTGTGCATAATACCTGAAATTAACCTAGGTACCTGGTTATTCAAGTAAAAAATAAGTACCAATAAACATTTCTGAATTATTTAAGTAGGAAGATATTGAAGTTATTTTGTATTTTCAATTTTTCAAAGATTGAAAACATCAGGATTTCCCATAAATATGATGTTGTCTTAAAATTTGTGATGAGTAACTTAATTATTTTTATATAGGATGGAAAAAAATTACAAACATTTTACGTAGATTATGGAGATTTCCCACGATATTATGAATAAAAGTAAAGTGGTCTTGATTTTCGTAATAAATCGGGGTTTTAAGGATAGGTAGCAACAGCAAATAATGGATGACAACAGAAAAACAATATTTATTTAGAGTGGGGCAAATAATTCTAAAGTTTATTTTTATTAAAAAAACACCTTGAAACAGATGGGCAAATAAAAATAATAATGATTAGCGTTTTAGGTTTTAGTTAGTATAGACAACCATTTTTTTTTATAAACTAGGTACTTTTTTTTAATTATCTCAGAAATGTAGTATATTGTTTTGTAAAAATTAATATAATATTTTTTGTTTAAGCACAGTCAGTTGTGTTATCGTAATTTTATGACCTAAATTTATTTTCAGGAAAATCAAGTCCTTAGATAACAATTTAAATATGTCTGACAGAAAATATAAAAGTGGAGCGGAAAAACGAAAAAAAATTACTGTTAAATTGAGAAAAAAAAATCAAATGTGTGTGTGTCAAAATTTTAAATTTTTTACAATGGAACAAAGTAACAAGAATATAACAAACGCAGATACATTAACAAGCCAAAGGGAAAGGAACTTAGCCAAAGGAAATAGAGAAACACAACAAGCAAATATTAATGATGTGACAATATGCAAGATCTCGATGTCCAAAATATGAATTGTTTGAAAAATGTATTGTTCTGTAATATATTGTTCAGCCAGAGGACATCAGTAATGCCCCGACCGAAAAGTGTTTAGAAAATGTTGGTTTTGAGTTTGAGAAATACGTTGACGTGGGTTCGTGGCTTAAATCGCTAAGTACGAATTTTATTGATTACATCCTTCCACATGAAATAAGTTATTTTCAAAATAAAGATCCCAACAATATATATATTCTGTTTCGGTAAGAGAATACAAAGAACAAAAAAGATCATTTTCGAATAATCATTTCATTAAAAAACTTAAAAATGGCCAAGTGCTGGAAAGATCTTGGCTATGTTATTCAACTAGGATTGGTAGTGTTTTTATTTGATCTGCAAACTTTTTTCTAAAATATATTCTCAATACAAAACCGGCTTTTCTGAAAGGAAATACTGAACAAGTTGTTTAGAAAATCATGAAAATTCTATTGAACGTAAAAATTCAATGTGTGTTAGTTTGGTTGACACGAAAAGAAAATAAGTTTGTTTCAGATAAACAGTTACAGGAGCAACTAAGAAAAGATACAGAATATTATCACAAGGTCCTCAAACGTGTTATTGCGGTAGTAAAGTATTTGGCTATAATAGGTCTTGCATTTAGAGGTACCGAGGAAGTTTTTGGTTCTCATAATGGTAATTTTATGGGTGCCCTGTGTGGAACTGCTAGCAGAATTCAACTCATTCATTCGTGGACATATTGAACTGCGAGAATAACGACCAAAATCGTTAATATCGTACTTATCAAGAACAATATATGAGCAAATAATTGAGATCATGGGCAAGCAAATCATTAAAACAATTACAACTCAAATAAATAACAATGTTACAAAGTACTATTCAATTGGGATGGATTCAACACCAGATTTGTCCCATAATGACCAATTTGCTATTGTACTACAATGTTGTTTTCGGGGAAAAGTGTATGAAAGATGTGTCTCATTAATTAAGATTAGTATATATATATATATATATATATAGTCACACACTGACTTAAACTTATTTAATTGTCTGCAAGAATTTTTAGAAAAAAATGGACTGCTATTAGATAATTGTAGACGACTGTCATTTGACAATGATACCAATATATCCTGTTGAGATATAATGATGTTCAAGATCTTCTAAAAGAAAATAATAAATTCTCTAATTATGCGCCGTGTGCTGCACATTCTCTTAATCTGGTTGATGCAGAATTAGTTAAGATTGCAACTGAAATCATGAACTTCTTTAGCTTAGTGCAACAAATATATGTTTTCTTTTCTGCTTCGACCCCCCTCAGGGGGCTCACCTCCTTTAGGTGAGTTCGGGTTTCACGCTCCCGAGGTACCCTAGTGATCTTTTCCTCTTCCTAAGGGGTTTACTGTCTTTGGTAAACATGGGCTTCACGCGAACCCAGGGTACCCTAGTGATCTTTCTCTCTATTTTCGGCCCTCCTGCTTGCCATTCAAATTTCCCTTTTCTTCTTTTCCCGTCTAGACCACAGACCTATACTCTACAAAATGAACCTTGTTCAAATTTTGTTTTTTCTAGTGAAAAAACATACGTTTTACTACTAACATATTATGATTTAGATTTTCTATTGAGTTAATTTAGTTTCTTTTTCGTATATGTCTTTAAATACTTTGATTAGGTTACTTTATTTGTTTTGATTAACAACGTTGGTTTTCCGACCCGCATGTTTGCCGTGTGCGGCGTCCCGTAAGGAGGAAAATGGTGTTCTGGGGATCCTTTGCGTTCCCTTTGCCCACGCTTCTCCCGTAGGGAGGAGATTGATGGCCTAGGGATACCTCTTCGTTCCCTTTGGCCCACGCTTCACTGTAGACGGGTGGCAGGAGTGAGCCAGCTCCTGTCAATCGGCTGGTAGTACCTCTCTTCGATGTCCCCGAAGAGACACTGCTGTAGGGTTAGTGCTGCAGATAAGGGGTGTCGGGTTTACCCGTTGGATCCTCGCCCTGGACTGTAGCATTATATTCTGGGTGTACTCCAGGTAAGCGCCGTGCCTGGTTTTTGGCCAGATGACCGGCACACTGCCTCCCTTGTTGGACTCCGTGGTGGGTGGAGGCACGTCTGGATGAAGTTGTTTACGCGTTTTTATGGATCCAATGCTGCTGTGCCCGGGTAAAGGCCTCGTATTACCCACAAACTCTACCATTGATCAGATCTCTGCGAATACCAGATTTTTATTGATTTCTCTTCCAAACAATGAAATGTCTTCTAAATCGCCTTTCGCAATTCAAAAAGCCCTGATAGGAATAGGTGGTGAACCTAAATCTGTTAAAAGATTAAGATCCGGTGATTTACTGATTGAAACACTTTCTGTGTGCTTTACACAAACTAAGTCTTTCCTTCTTACAAAAACGTTTTTGAATTCAACTGTAACAATAAGCCCTCATAAAACTCTCAACTCATGTCGCGGTGTCATTTCTGAACCTGACCTTTTGACCACCCCTGAAGCGGAAATCCTGGAGGGATTTTCCAATCAGAGTGTTATTCAGGTCAGAAGAATAACAATAAAAAAAGATACAGCTGTTATACCGACTAAACACATAATTTTAACTTTCAACAGCCCCACACTACCCCAAACCATTAAAGCTGGCTACTTAAACTGTAAGATCCGTCCCTACATACCGAACCCTCTGCGCTCTTTTAAGTGCCAGAGGTTCGGACACTCTCAAACTTCCTGCTGCGGTCAATTAACGTGTTCTAGATGTGCATCCGTTGGACATTCCTCCACGGATTGTACTCTAGAACCAAAATGCGTTAATTGCTCCCAGTCCCATTCATCAGACTCAAAATTATGCTCAAAATGGAAAACAGAAAAAGAAATCCAAGCAATTAAAACAAATAGAAATATTTCATATGCAGAAGCACGGAAATTAATAGCTCCACAGTTGTCCCAAACATACGCACAAGCTGTCAAACCCTCATCTGTAACCACAACAACCCAAACTGATGAAAATATTATGAAAATAGTATGTCCGCCTTTAAAACTACTGCAACCTTTAGTGTCCAGTCCAAAGCTAACAATGTCTTCCAAAATTTCTACAGTTAACAAATCATCAACCACAACTCAAGCAAACCTCTCACCATTCACATCTTCTGTCACAGTTACATCATCCTCTGAATCTCAACCATCTGTTCCTTGACTAGATACTGCTCCCACCCCATCTAATAATTTATCTACATCTACTGCGTTTCCTCCATCTAATAAAGCACTCACTTCAACGAATGTATCAATGTTCACACCCTTACCAGTTGAAACATGTCCTGCTGTTGAAACTGAAACCTCTGTATCCAATACCATACCTTCTTCATCCCAGGATGCAAAACAAACTTCAAAAAATCGCAAGAAAAGACGTCCGAAAAGAAGCATTACCTCCGAAATAGACATAAAATTGACGCCTCACAAACCTAAAAAAAGCACACCTATACAGGAATCATCAGACGAGGACATGATTGTATACGATGTTCAAGAAGAGGTGGAATCACCCAAGAAAAATAATTCCTCAAAGGGAATAGAACTACTTTCGGAAGAATGGTGGCAGACTGAAGCTAGGAAACATATAGAATACTCTCACACGTTGACTCCAACCCGTAACAGAAAAAGTCGGAATTAAAAAAAAAAGGGCTTTTAAATTATTTTGCAACATACTTAATTGTATTTTAATACAAAATTTTACATTTCTGTCGTGTATTAATTTTTACTTTATGCCTTTCTTTGTTTTAAATTTATCCGTTATTTTAAGATCTTGCTTGAGATGTTGGGAGTAATACATCACCACAATGTATTTCCCACTTTTGACTTTTAATAAAATGTAACAATTAAATATGAATTTTTAAAACTTTTTAATGAATTTTCATGCTTAAATATAACTTATATCTTTAATGTAAATTTTTAACTTTTTTAAAAAATCTTTTTATGTGGAAATTAAAACAAATGTTTGGCGCAGTATAGCCGAAATCGACTCTTGCGCCAATAAAACCAAAAATCACTCACTTACTCACTCACTCTGTTTCGACCCATAGCTGGGAGCTTCTAGATCGTGAAATTAAACTGAAATTTACCTTAAAAAGTTTAAGTCAGACCAGATGGTCTTGTCAATACAATGCTGTTGAAGCCTTAAATGATAATTATGGTAATATCGTGAATATTCTTAAGACATTTAGTAATAATGAAAATGAGAAAATTGATTTTCGAAAAGAAGCAGTAAATTTAATTAATTAACAAAACTCAAAACTGTCATTTTAATTATATTTTGGGAAGAAATTTTGAAAGATTTAATTCAATTAACAAAAAATTACAGACTCATGATTTGGACATCTGTGAAAGGAATAAGTTAATTATGTCATTAAAAACGTTTATAAGCAATGTACGACATGAATTAGATCAAAAACTAAAAGAGCATCAAGACGCAGCTAAAAAATTAAGTTCTAGTGTAGAAGCAGAACATAGCGATGTGAACAAGAGACGGGTTATTTCAAAATTTGCAGATAAATCCACAGAAAAGCTGTATATGGGACAGAAAAAATTTAAAACAAACATGCTTATTGTTGCGTTAGATAAACTAATCCTTGATTTAAATAGTAAATCAAGTATATGCAGAATATAGTAAGAAATTATAAAATTTTTGCAGTATGCAAGTTCAAAGTAAGGAGAACGTCGACCTGGAGAATGTACGCGCTATTATTGATGACTATTCAGATGACGTAGACCAACATTTAGTAAATGAAGGTGTTCAATTCTCTCAAAGCTTATCTAAAACAGACTCAGTTAGAGTCCTTTACTTGTAGTGATTGATATGTTCAATTTAATTTTTGAAAAGAAACTTGTTGACGTTTTTCCAAATTTGCATACCATTTTAAAGATTTTTCTAACGCTCCCAATTACTAGCTCTGAAGCGGAGTGTGCGTTCTCTAAAATGTCCTACATAGAAAACAAATATACACTCACTTCCAAAAGTTAAGCACGGAGAGGAAAATGCTAATTTCCGGAAGCCAATCAGAATTGAAGAGGGTGCAATTCGCTGCAGAGGTAGATGGAAGTATGCAAATATGTTAGGTAAAGGCCAATCGTGCTTTCATATCAAGAAATATGCAAAAAGGGCAGTCTTATAAGAAGCCAGCTTTATGAAGGGTTACAGAAGTTGATTGTAAGTACTGATAGAAGGTGTTTAAAACTTTCGTACAATTTGTTTTCAAGACATTCGTGTTTCTATGACTTCCAGAAAACGAATGGAAGGTTCTGAGAGTTGGCGTGCTGTGGGGCGCATTGAAGCAGGACAGTCGATCTCAGATGTTGCTCTTTCCTTCGGCGTTCATCCTTCTGTAATTTCACGTTTATGGAAACAATTCCAAACCACACAGACAGTTGTCCGAAGGCCTGTAGGTGGTCGCCCAAGGGTTACAACCCCCACGGAAGATCGATATATTGCTATTGTAGCCAAGCGGAATCGCAGAGCGACCTCCACACGTGTGACATCTATGGTTACAGCGTCCATTGGTAAGGCTATATCTGCAGCTACTGTACGCCAAAGATTAAATATGAATGGACTGTATGCCCGGGTACCTCGAGTTTGTGTTCCTCTATCCGTCCAATCAAGAGGGGCTCGATTAAAGTGGTACCGGGAATAGGGCAATTGGACTGTGTCTGACTGGGGTAATGTCATGTTTATTGATGAGTCAAGATTTGCTCTGGAGCCAGATGACAAGCGTATAAGGATACGGCGTAAACAAGGAACACTCAATCAGCCCCAAAACATTACCGAACATCACGCATTCCGAGGCGGAAGCATTATGGTGTGGGCTGGGATTTCATTAGGATACCGCACCGACCTGCACATCTTTAAACGGGGTTCTGTGACGGCTTTCCGTTATCGAGATGAAGTCCTAGAACCCATTGTGAGATTGTACGCTGCAGCAGTTGGCCCTACTTTTGTTTTAATGGACGATAACGCACGTTCCCATAGAGCTGACATGGTCAATGACTACCTGGAGAGTGAAGGGATTGCGTGTATGGCGTGGCCAGCATATTCACCGGACCTTAATCCCATTGAACATCTTTGGGATGCTCTCGGCTGTGCTGTATCTTCACGTTTCCCACCTCCAGGCACTCATATTGAGCTGGAAACTGCTCTCCAAGAAGAATGGCGATTGCTTAATTCTGCGGTGGTTGACCACCTAATTGAAAGCATGGTCAGAAGGTGTAAACTTTGCATACAGATGAGGGGGATCACATGCCCTATTAATGTCCTTTTTTTTTTCATTTTATGCTGTTTATTTTCACTTTATACATAATTCTGCTTAAGTCTCCAGTATGACATTTTCTGACAACTTACAAAAATTTAATATTGTTTTCATTTCTGTTTATAATTATTGATTTTGTTTTATGTATAAATAAACAAATTTTGTGTCAATCAAAGCAGTATTTGTTGATTTTTTTGCATTGTACATCTTCGTGCTTAACTTTTGGAAGTGAGTGTAGTTCAACAATGACAAATACTAGGCTTAATTATTTATTACTTCTTTCTCTCTATTAATACTGTGATCTCACCAAAGACTTCAAATGTGACGAGAAAATAAAGGAATTTGCAGGACAAGAGTGTAGATAAGTTTTGTTGTTGTTGTTGTTGTAAATTATCTTATTGTTTATAACGTATTTAAATTGTTTGAAATAAAAAAAATACATACTTATACAGAGTCGAACCTCCTTATTACGAACCACTATATTGCGAATTTTTCTACATAGCGAACTTTTTCCTGAAACCAAGAACATTTCATGATTTTCTTCGTAAAATAACCTCCCAATAGCGAAATGCATTTTCTATCCCGCGGGCCGCATATAAAAATATATATCTTTATATTAGATTTGGATCCATTAAAAGCAGTTGTTGGAGTGATATATTATTATTGTTTTCATTATTTTTCATGTATACAAGCATAGATAATATAATTATAATAATGCAATGATTAAATAATGTTTAATTTATTTCATTAGTGAGATATCTGTTTCTCAACTCTTTCACTTAGTTTTTGCGAGTCGATCTCAATGCATGTGTATTTGCGTATCGTAATTGATGTTGCAGATTTTCTTGCGTTAAGTTTGAGCCCGATTTATGTTTGATAAATTTCAGTTTAGAAAAAAAAGAAAGATTCACAGTAACAGAAGGAACGTGATAAAATAATAATAGTTAAAAGATTTATTTTTTACAAAAAAAAAAAAAAATTTAAA
>BMAV01022915.1:420798-452770 GCA_019973955.1 Trichonephila inaurata madagascariensis
AGAAGAAAAACCATTTTGCTGCTAAATGTTTCCAGAATACAAAGAACATTCATGAAATGAACGTTCCTGAAAATGAACTGGTTTATATTGATTCTGTGAATGAAAATGAAACTAAATGTGCAATGAAAAATATTACAGACTCTAATTTTAAGAATGTAGAAATGGTAAGTAAAACTACTTGGTAAAAAAATGTTTCATTAGATGTAAATAATAAGTGTTTTGATGTAAATTTCAAACTGGATACTGGAGCTGAAGTAAATATTTTGCCACTGTATGTTTTGAGTATGTTTAAAGTTAATCCAAAACTTAGTAAAACTAATATATGGTATAGTATATGGTATGGTATACTAATAATGGTAATTTTAATTTAAAGCCAAATAGTTCCCTTATAATTAATTGCTCTACTGATAAACTCAAAAATGTTCCTTTGCCTTTCTATGTAGTAAATGTGAAATCCAAACCAATATTAGGGTTAAGAGGTTGTAAGGAATTAAAACTTATTGAAAGAATTGATGCTATTGAATGTAGTAGTATAAGTAAAAATGAGTTAATTAAGAAATATAAAGATGTATTTACTGGGGTATATAGGGGAATTTCCAAATGAACCATATCACATTACTTTAAAAGATAATGCTGTACCAGTAATTCACCCACCAAGACGTGTTCCTCTGGCTTTGCAGCCAAAATTAAAAAGTACTCTAGATAGATTAGGAAAAGAAGGAATAGCGTCAAAAGTTAATAAGCCAACTGATTGGGTGCAAAGTTTAGTCATTGTAGAAAAACCCAATGGAAATTTAAGATTATGTTTAGACCCTAGAGATCTTAACAAAGTAATTAAAAGAGAACATTATCAAATTCCTTGTACAGATGATATCATTAGTAGATTAGAGGGCAAGAAAATATTTCCAGTTGTAGATTTGAAAGATGGTTTTTGGCATGTACCTTTAGATGAAGTTAGCTCTGAAATTTGTACATTTAATACACCTTTTGGAAGGTACAAATTCAACAAAATGCCATTTGGTATAGTTTCTGCACCTGAAGTATTTCAGAAGAGAAATCAAAAGCTTTTTGGAGATATTGAGGGAGTAGAGATTTATTTTGCTGACATTATTGTTGCAGGATGTGATGAGGATTCACATGATGCAATTATGTCTAGAGTTCTTAAAAGAGCCAAATTGTTAAATATAAAGTTTAATCCAGATAAACTACAATATAGGGTGTCTGAGGTAAAATATGTAGGTCAAATTATATCTAAATCAGGTATAAAACCTGATCCAGATCACATAAAAGCAATTGTTGAGATGCCAACACCAAAATCAAAAACTGAAGTTAGGAGATTGTTGGGCAAGATGAATTTTCTTTCAAAATTTATACCCAATGTATCTAAAGTTACTGCTCCATTAAGAGAAATCATTCATGAAAATGTAGAATTTAATTAGGGAAAAGAACAAGAATTGTCCTTTGTAAACATTAAAGAATTGTTAGCTAAAGCTCCAATTTTAAAAGTTTTTAGTGTTAATGATGAAATAGTAATACAATGTGATAGTTCAAAAGATGGGCTAGGATCCTGTTTAATCCAAAAAGGTCGGCCGGTATCATTTGTCTCACGCAGTTTAACAAACAGTGAGAAAAATTATGCACAGATTGAGAAAGAATTATTGGCAATTGTTTTCTCATTTGAGAAATACCATCATTTTGTATATGGACGTAAAGTTGTTGTACAGAGTGACCATAAGCCCTTAATGGCAATTGTTAAGAAACCTATGCATAAAATATCTTCTAGAATGCAAGGAATAATTTTAGAATTATTAAAGTATGATTTTGAAATAAATTATGTACCAGGTAATCAAATGTTTCTCGCTGATACTTTATCACGAGCATTTCCTGTTAGTGAAACTGTAAGGGATGATCCTGAAATGCTAAATATTGTGCATACTATTTCAAAACATTTACCCATGAGTGAAAAGAGACGTGTACAATTTAAAAAAGAAACTGAATTGGATCCAGAATTACAAATAGTTGTTAAATATATCAAAGAGGGTTGGCCTAAATCTTACAAAAATGTAGACAATAGTGTAAAAACATATTATAAAATTAAAAATAACATTTATATTCAAGAAGGGTTGTTATTTAGCAATGAAAAACTAATTGTACCTTATAGTTTGAGAAAAGATACTACAACTAATTCACGAGGCTCACTTTGGGATAGAGAAATGCAAGAAAAGAGCTAGAGAAATAATGTATTGGCCAGGGATGAACTCTGACATAGAAACATTAGTATCACAATGTGTAATATGTGGAAAATTTAAAAAAGCTAATAGTAAAGAGCAATTAAAACCTCATACAGTTCCCTATAGTCCCTTTGAAAAGAGAGGAGTAGATATAATGGATTCGGGTAATACAAGTTATCTAGTTGTAATAGACTATTATTCAAAATGGATTGAAATTGCTGACCTTGTAAATAAGAGTGCAGATGAGGTAATAATTAAACTTAAAAAACAATTTTCTCTAGATTTGGTGTTCCAAATATTGTAGTAACAGATAATATACCATTTAATAGTTATATTTATAAAACGTTTGCAAATGATTGGAATTTTAATTATGCATTCATTAGTCCTCATTACTCCCCTAGTAATGGAATGGTTGAAAAAGCAGTAGGAATTTCTAAAAGCATTATGAAAAAGGCACGGGAGGATAGACGAGATTATTTAGTAGGTTTAATGGAGTATAGAAACACCCCAATATCAGGTCTTGACCTATCTCCAGCTCAAATGATGTTTAATCGTAAATTAAAAACAAAATTACCAATCTCGAATAAATTGTTAAATGCTGAATTATTTAATAACATTCGAGAAAAGTTAATAAAAAGGCAAAATGTTCAAAAGATACATTTTGATAAAACTGCTCATCTATTACCTGAACTTGAGCCAGAAGATAATGTCAGAATACTAAATTTTAAAAACAAAACTTGGGAACCGGCTAAAATAGTTTCAAAGCATAAATTACATCCTAGGTCATATTTTGTTAAAAATCAGTCTGGCAATATTTTAAGACGTAATAGAAAACATATAAGAAAATCAAACACACCCTTTAATATAGAAACAGATCCTAATGACATAAGTACTTTCAATTCTGATTCAGAAGTAATTGTAAATCCTCAAAATATACAGAACTGTAAAGAGTCAGATTGTAATGTACAAAGAAGAAGTAACCGTGTTTGTAAACCACCATCTTATTTCAATGACTATGTTATGTGATTAATAACTTAAAGGGGGATGTCATGATAACTGTAATTGTGAATGTGTACTTGTGTTAACTGTGTATTGTAACTATATATCATTTGCTTGTGTTGTTGCTGTTGTGAGATGACGTTGTCATCTCATGCTTAATAAAATAATTTAACGAAGCTTCTGATGCAAATGTTCTGAAGAACATTCTGAAACCAACAAACATAACAAAAGATACAAACATATTTTAATAATAGCCACGAATATAATAATATAAAATGATGCAAATGTTACGAAACAATTTACAATACATTCAAAAATAAAACATTTTTATCTAGAGTTAATGCTCATAGTTATAATCAGAAGAAGACAGTCTGCTTACTATCAGCCAATCTAGAATATTTCAGTATATATAAACTATCTGTTAATCCTCAGGCAATCATCCTATAATGTCTTGGCGGTCCACGGGTCGACCGCGATAAACTTAATGCCCACCCAGGCTCTAGTGCAATGTTTTGCACATCTAACACCTGTAAAATAATATTTCCCAGTTGAGAAAACTAAGCTGGAAGTCATAAATCAGAAGGCTTACCAATGAAGGAGAAGGAATAACTTATCGACAATCAACTGATTCGACGTTAAAACTTAAATTTAAACAGGATCAGCTTCTCTAAATTTTAAGCTACAAAATTTGCAGAATACACAGAAGTTTCATACACAGTTATAAACACTAATGCCATTTTGAGTAACGTATTTAAGTTAGGAACATTTATCTCAACGCATGTGGCAACAAAAACAAATTAACACAGAATATGAAATGCGACTGTAGCAAAGCTATCTAGAAGAGAGTAAGCCCTGACACTGGACTGACCTGAAACCGGTCACGTGATGAAAGGAGGGAAGAATTTGGCGGGAGAAACGATTACATTCCCACTTCCATCTTGAATGCTGACAAAGTTGATAGGCTATCCCACGTGTAATTATATTCATTACTCATTATAAATTGACTGGATTTTCTGCAAAAAGGATTAATCAGGATTTCTTTATTAAGCAAAAAAGAAAAAGGTACGATATTTGTATTATTCTTATCATTGAATTTGTATTCTTTTGAGTCTTGAGAACACGATATAATAAACTGACGCATATATGCCAACATCCTTGATTATTTGTAAGAAAAGATATTTTGTTTTATAAGAGAAATTAGTGCTTAAATGTAAAATTAGAGTTTTGTTTATTCTGTCAAATCTTAATTAACTGAAAAATATTATTAATAACTTAACCTAAAGCTGTACACATTTCATAATAATGCCTCGTTACTGTTGTGTACCAAATTGTTCCTCTAATAAACCGGGGCAGCCGTACGTTTCTGTGTTTCGCATTTCCCAAAAGATGAACAGTTGTTACAAACTTGGAAAAGGAAAATTCCTAGGGATTTTAAAAATACTAACAATAATGTAGTGTGCATTATAAACATTTCCCTGAATCTTTCATTGTGAGAAAAGATAAAATTACAGACAAGACTGGTATTGTTGTAGAAATACCTAGAGTGTATCCAAAATTATCAGAGAATGCATATCCTTGCATTTTCCCTGGTTGTCCATCCTACTTGAATGAAAAAATTAAAGAACGCTCGGTGACAATTCAACGAAAGGAAAAAATGAAACAATTAGACGAACAACTGTTTACTAATTTCATTAAGAAAGACGAAATCACCAGTTTTGAATGTTTAAAAGAAAATCTGCTAATGCGAGAAAGTCCCATATCTGATTTATCTAAAAATAATGTTCTAAAACATGATTGTGAAAGTTGCATAACATTTCTTTTTATGAATTGCGAAAATTGTCCTTCCATTTTAAAATCCCTGAAAATAAATACAGATCTCTCTATTGTTTTATTTAATAATAATCGTGAATTAAATATACCTTCTGTTGGAAAAATTCTTAATATATAATCCTCCTAGGTTAACATATTTCAGCGAATTGTTAAATATTCTTAATACAGTAAATGTCTTTGAAGAAATCTCTTCCATTAATTCTGTTCCTCATCATGTTATGGCTATTCAATCATGGGAAAAGTATATTGAAAACTGTAATGCTGAAAATTTCGAGGCAGCAAATTTTATTTTAGAGCAAATGAAATTATTAAATTTGAATAAACATAGCCGTAAGTATAGCAGTAATTTAATGGTTTTTCTTCCTGCATGTACATTAAATCTACCACATGTTATTCCTATGTAAGAGATAAGGGGAATATAATTCTTCCAAGTGTGAGACAATTACAGAGAGTTACATCTGGATTAAATGTTACTCCAGGTTTGTCAACTCTGGCTAATGAAAATTATCTACGAGGTAGGTGTAAAGAACTGAAAGACCATGAGAAACAGGTAATATTATAAATTGATGAAATTTTCATCAAATCAGCGATTACATATAAATGTAATAAAATAATTGGATTTACTGAGAAAGGAGAAGCAGCTACTACGATTCAATGTTTTCTATACTCTTCTTTATTGAGTAAAAATAAAGAAATAGTATCATTGAATCCTGTAAAGAACATGAATTCTGAAGACTTGCATTCTATGACTTGAAATTTTGTCACTAATGGAAAAGGTAGGTTTTTCAGTTGTTTGCATTGTAAGTGATAATAACAGAGTAAATAGAAATTGTTTTTCTAAATTGTGTAATGGTACCATAAAGAGTGTTATTCAGAATTCAGCTTATAATGCAAAAAAAAAATTACATCTTATTTTTGATTCAGTACATCTTATCAAATCTATACGAAATAATTGGTTAAATCAGAAGGATGCTGATTCTTCTTTAATGTATCCTGATCCTTCCGAATTTTCTCAAATCCGAAAAGCATCTTTTTCATCATTATTTAAAATTTATAACGAAGAAATGAACATTATTGTTAAATTAGCTCCTAAATTATGTTTTTAAAAGCTTTAAAACCAACAAATTTTGAGAAACAAAATGTTAAATTAGTTTTAAAATTTTTTTAAGAAAGCAATGTGACTGCACTTAATATATTAATAGATAAATTAGGCTACCCAGAAATGTTTAGGGACACTGCAATATTCATCAAACATATTTTAGATTTCTGGCAAATAATGAATATTAAAAGTCCAACTAAGGGTCAAAATCTTAAATTGAAAAACAGTGTTCCTTTTTCATCAATGGATGATGATAGATTCACTTTTTTTTCAAAATTTGTTCAGTGGCTGGACTGCTGGAAAAATTTAAAACAAAATAAACGAGAAGGTTGTTTAAGCCAGGAAACATTTTTTGCTTTGAGGCATACGGTAAATACCATCCCAGAACTAATAAAGTATCTTTTGACGGAGGAGAATTTCAAATATGTTTTAACTGGAAAGTTCCAAACTGATAATTTAGAAGCCAGATTTGGGCAATACAGACAAATGTCTGGAGCAAATTATCTTGTCACTGTGCAGGAAATTTTGCAAGCTGAAAAAAAGTTGCGCATTAAAAGTGTGTTAACTTTGCACTCAGATAAATATGGTACTATCTCACTAAAAAATTTAATTTCAAATCATTTAGGTGAGATATTTCATGTTAAAGTAGATATTACAGATTTCAACGAAATGTTAAACATTAGAAATAAACCAGATGATATTTCAATAGAAGAGTATCAAGCTTTAATGTATATAGCGGGATATATATTGTGTGCATAATATAAAATTCAAATGCTCCGATTGCAAGCATATATTTGTTTTAGATAAGCAGATTAATTTCGACTCGGAAAATATCGAAGGGACAAAATATTTGAGACTTCTAGATAGAGGAGGTTTAAAAATGCCCACAGATATTGTTATGAAAGTCATTTCAACGCAATATTTCATTTTTAATTTGTTAATATCGAAAACATTCGAATCGAAGTTCTTTAAAGTTGATTGCCAATTATCTTGCTTTACAAGCATAACAGAAGCGTATCTGGAATTACACGAATTGTGGAATGTCTTGCATTCGTTTCATTCACCTTGTGTAAATTGTAACATTCCTGCATTTTCATATTTTAAAAAAGTATTCGTTACATTTGGGAACATATGCTTAAATAATTATTCAAAAAAGCGCAGTGAAGAAATTTTAACCGTGAAGGATAACCGAAAAATGAAGAAATTTAAGGCCAATTAAATGAATGTTTGCTTTTTATATTTTTCTGTTTTATTTATTTAAATATTCAATTATCGATTCGTATTTTATTCATTGTGCATGTATATCCTTGTAATTTTTTTATACTACATACATTTTATGAACGTGTTTAATTGTTCATATAACTATTATTTGAAGAAAAATTATTTATTTATTTACGTTATTCGTTTAAATTATTTTCATAATGATTTTAGCATTCGAAGTATGTAAAATGTTATTTTTTTAATTTCAAAACTTTTGTTTGATTTTTAGATATTTTTACCATAGCATAATATTGAATTTTAATGCATATGCATAAAAATAATGTAGTTAGTAGTTTAAATAATATCACAAATGCAAATGATTCAAAATTTGAAACTAATCAGTACGTTGCCTCATTAATGATATATTCCATGAAAAGTTTTTTTTTCTGATTATTTATAGGTAAGTGTATTTACTAATGTATATATATTTTTAACATCCTATATTTGCTATGTAATTATTATGGTGTCTAAACTGTGTTCATGTCATATGCATTTTTTATGTAATAATATGCCTCAAATACTTTACTTTTCCTATTTTCTTTACAAGTAAATTTTTCTTTTTTATTTTATTGGATTGAAATTATTTTATATTTTTGAATATTGAATGAATGAATTATTTTGATTGAATATTTTTAACGTATAACCCCTAGATTCTATTTTTACTATATAATTACTGTGGTATCTAGAACTGTTTGTCATTTCTATATATTTTTGCATGTATTTTTTTTATAATAATATGCCTCAAATACTTTACTTTTCATATTTTATTTACAAGTATAAATGTTTCTTTTTTATTTTATTGGATTGAAATTATTTTAAAATTTTTGAATATTGAATGAATGAAAATTGAATATTTTTAACGTATAATCTAGAATCTCTCTCTATTTTTACTATATAATATTACTATGGTGTCTAAAACTGTTTGTCATTTCTATATTTGTATATATTTTTGCATGCATTTTTTTTTTATAATTCTTTCTTTTGTTATGATTCATTGATTCTATGAGCATAAAAAAGGTCATTTCACAGAAAAAAGGAACCCCAGCAAAATGTTTCTAAACTCACATGATTTTTTTATTAATATGCCTCTAATGCTCTACTTTTCAAATTTTCTTTGCAAGTAAATGTTTTTTATTTT
Source organism: Trichonephila inaurata madagascariensis (assembly GCA_019973955.1). Lineage (NCBI taxonomy): Eukaryota > Metazoa > Arthropoda > Arachnida > Araneae > Nephilidae > Trichonephila > Trichonephila inaurata. The sequence continues at coordinate 429,356 of BMAV01022915.1, forward strand.
TTTTATTTTATCTGATTGAAATTATTTTACATTGAGCCAGTTTTTTCTTAGATTTTTCTTATACTGTTAGGAGCCTTTCATGAGTGATTTTGTCCCTTTTTTCGGGAAAATATTATGCATCATTCTAGCGTATTAATGCATTACTTTCATCAGAAAATATTCTCAGTGAGAATTAAAAAAATACTCAATATAAATGCGGAAATTTTAACCTATGGCATGAAAAGAAATAAATGTTCAAAGCTTTATATTCCTCACAGAGCGAATGCGCGTAGAAAAGCTTTCCCTCCTTTTGTGACGTCGTCAAAACGCTGTCACGGCTTGGTCCTTTCTAGATGGCCTTGACTGTAGTCAGCTTCAATGGACCTAAACTTCCACATTTGTGTAAAACTGATTTAAAAAAAAACAACTCATACTTCACAGTTACTAAATATAATACAAGGGTTGAAATGACACCTGGTCCGCGAATTAATGCTATTAATGAGTAAATTCAATAACATTAAGTTAAAAAATTTTAATAAACTCAATCTTTTTCTTTAATTGTCTTTACTTAAAGTATCTATAACAAATTGATCTTTGAATTTTATTAAATATTATTTTAATATAATATTCTTTCAAGGGGGGGGGGCTATTTTTGGATGGGTTTTCCTAGAAATACCTTGTAGTTTTAAAGGTTCATTGATTCGACAAAAGTTGAATACCAATTATCTGTTTTGAAAAAAAGAGAAAAAATTCTGCTGTATTTATAGTTAGAACTGTATTTGCGTTTTGTGTGAAGGAAAAAAAAAGGTAGACATTATATTTATAAATAAATAAGACATATTTTTAATTAAACCATGTAATGCATTTTCAACACAATACGGTTATATAAGTGAACCTTTAATATCAAGGGCTGGATAAATACAGTGAAAATCGCTGAACACGAAACTGAAGGGACTGAAATATTTTTTCGTGTTAAAGGATATCGCAAGAAAAAAAAACATATATCAGCGAAATTAAGTTTATTAAAGTTTATTTTATTTACATAGATAAGTATATATGCGTATAATAAATAAAAATAAATGAAACAAAAGCATTCACAAGAACTTAAAGAAATTTAATACAAAATTTTCAATTTTTTTGAAAAACAAAACATTTATTGAGTTTTGGAAAATAATCTGATAGTTTTCTTTGCATTTTCTTAGCATCATATTGTCAACCAATTGTTCAATATTGTCCATTTTTTAATTCATTTCACCATTGGAATATGCGTCTAAATAACTACGCATACTTTTCATGATGTTTCTCATTTCGGTTGATGTGGGAATAAGAGCTGCATTATTCATTTCATTTTCATCGTCGGAATCTGCATCAATGATATTTTTTTCAGCTTTGAGCAAACTCCAAATATCTTTGTTTGTTATAATAGGAGCTGTACATACATTATCATAATCTACTTTCGAAAATACAATAGGACAGTCCAATAAGGCTGGTGTTTTCCGTATTTTGTTCATTCACAGAAGGGAAATCTTGTTGTGTTAAGCGATTTTTATTCTGTGTTAAGAGGAGGGGGGGGGAATGCATGAAAATACATAGCAGCTTGTCGGGACTGTTGCACTATTTCGTATTCACCGATATTTCATTTTAAGCGTTTTCGCGTTAAACGTATTTCACTTTACATACATAACAGCAGGGCCATTTTTAACCTCCCCGGTGCCCTAGGCACTTCAAATTGTTGCACCCTTCGCCACTATTTTCAGAGCAGTTCTTACCTTGCCAATTTTGGGTAGGGAAGCCTTAACTCTTTTCTCTTTCTTTGTTTTTGCTGTTTGGAGAATCTTTACATTATCTATAGATTTTCCGTGCCTTGGACTAGTGACCGTAAGGAAAGAATAGTGGCATGGTTTGACCACTCTTGTTCATTTCTTACCTTATGACATCACGGACCATCAACTCACCCTTTTGTAAATTAGTACGATAAATTAATGAAATCATTTGCAATCACAGTATAGAGTATACATTATAGTATGAGCTGTTTCCAATTTGTTAATTATCATCTTTTCATTGCTTATCGTTTTACTATCTTTTACTTTTAGACATCAATATTCTTTGTTGAGTCACTGCCGTTGCACTGCTATAACAAAGGTTTTCTTCGAGCTCTGATCATTACAAAATCCTTAATGATATGATTTTAATCAATTTCCATCGTAATATCATTTTGAGAGTGTACCAACATCAAACTGTTAAGCTTTTCTTTTCCCACAGTAAATCTCATTTCAGTCTTTACTCTCTTTAGGGCAGAAATGCTTCTCTCATGAATCGCTAGGGGGTGGTACGTTCGCTGAAATTTTAATTTTCTTTTCTTTTTTCGCGTTCCATTTTTTTTTCCATCCCCTAATTTTTTTGCGCCCTATGCACGTGCCTAGTGTTGTGACGTCTCTCGCGTCCTTCTGCTAACATAACTCCTATGTTCTTTGACGGCCACGATTAATGGCAAAACCTTTCCAACCCAATACCAAGAAGACAAACGAATAGAATAGGTAAATGAGATATACTTTAAAAGGATAGAAGCTTTGATGATAAGGGCGGCAAGTTTAGAGATAACTTAGGGTGGAATCATTCGGATCAAGAGTTAAAAGTCTTATATCTCTGAAAGAAAGATACGTTCATTATAAAGAAGTTGGAATCTTCACATATAAAGTTACATTATAGATAGTACTCAATCACAGAAGGAAGCAGATCTGCAAAAGGTAATATTTAGTATAGGAAATTAGATGAATCGGTTTATTTATTATAATTAAGATAAATGATCTAGTTGCGTGATCTGACTTGAATATAAGGTTTAATTGGGTGTTAACTCTCACTTTAAGAAAGTTGTCAATTAGAATTAAGTAATATAAGTTATTCTTAATAAAAGTTGTATTGAGAATTCAATATGTCTCATCATTTTGATAATCCCACACCTCTAGCTTACGCGGATCCGGAAAGACATAGTCATCACAGGATGGCTATGTCGCAGTGTGTCTAATCGGAAAAGCGGCCCTGGGTAGAGGGCATTTACCGTCGTTCTCCGTGGAGTATAAAATAGGTAAACAAAGCTTGTTTGAGTGTGCTGAATCGTTTACAAATCAAGAGCTGATATAGACATGCCATTACGCCGTTTTCGAAGACAATATGAGCAGCTGTCGCAGTTTGAGAGGGGGAGAAACATTGGCATGATGGAAGCTAGCAGGTCAGCTAGGCGAGTAGCTCGTCAATTAGGCCCCTCTGATTGTGTTGTGAGGAGGTGTTGGGACCAGTGGATCCGAGAGGTGTCATTTACACGAAGACCAGGCTCAGGACGCCCTCAACAGACCAATCGTCGAGAAGACCATCACATCGTAAGAAATGCACGCGTACAGCCAACAACTTCATCTACCGTCATCCAGGCACAGGTAGCACCTTCACTAGGGGTCCCTGTGTCTTCTCGAACCATACGAAGGCACCTGGCTGAAGGACATTTGGGATCACGGCGCCCATTACGTGGGCTGCCCTTGACGCCCAAGTATCGACGCCTCCGTTTGGATTGGTGCCACGCACGAGGAAACTGGACTGCAGCGGAATGGAACCAGATGGTCTTTAGCGACGAATCTAGATTCAATCTCAGCAGTGATGACAATCGTTTTCGTGTGTGGAGACCCCGTGGTGAACACCTCAATCCTGCTTTTCCTTTACAGCGACACACCGCTCCCACAGCTGGTGTGATGGTATGGGATGCTATTGCCTACAATACACGGTCACCCCTAGTATTGATCTGTGGAACCAAGACAGCCCAGCGGTATGTCCATGATATCCTGCAACCACATGTGTCGACACTCATGCAACGGCTCCCTGGAGCCATTTTTCAACAAGACAATGCTTGACCTTACACGGCAAGGATGGGTGTCACAAAACTGTCTCCGTACTGTTACTACCCTTCCTTGGCCTGCGCAATCCCCGGATTTGTCTCCAATCAAGCATATCTGGGATCATTTGGGACGGCGAGTTGGGCGTCCCACGAGTTTGAACGAACTATAGGCAAGGTTACAGCAAATATGGAACGAAATGGTTCAAGACATCATACAGAACTTGTATGCCTCAATGCCCGATCGTATCGCATCGCGCATTCGCGCTAGAGGGGATTCAACAGGGTATTAAATCCGCCATTCTTTTGCCTTTTTCTCTGAAATAAATGATTCTTTTTCTTTGATTTTCTATTCATTTACTTATATCAAAGTAGTCATTACGTATGTAAAATTTCGTTTCATTTTGACGACTACTTCTTAGTGCGCTAATTTTTTGTCCATGTGTGTATAATGAAAAAAAAAACGTGAATGACTTTGAAATTAGCCGAGTTTTATTCAAAAGGCGAGCCTTTATTTTTAGAGCACAGGATGTTTTACTTTCCGAGTTGAAACTCTTTAAGATGACATTAAAACACGATTCTTCACAATCTGCATTTGAAAATTATTTGTCCTGTAATGGTATATTTTATCCTCACGTTAAAAGACTTTCAAAAATTTTATGCACGCTTCTCATAACAAAGTGCACAAGCGAGAGATCTTTCTCTACTTCGAGAAGGGTAAAAACATATTTAAGAAGTACCATGCATAACGAACGTTTAAATGGTCTTGCGCTGCTAAATTCAAGCAACGTCACCATCACTCTTGAGGAAGTTGTAAATGAAATGGCACACACACACACAAAACTCAAGAAAACTAGATTATATTCTGTAACTTTTAGTATAAGCCTATAGAAACAAATTGGTAACTGTAAATGAAAACATTATAATTATCGTGTTTTTAGTTTTGTCATTACAGATTAAAGTGAGATTTTTTTTCTTCTATGACTTAATACTTCTATAATGATGAATTTGCTTTGCTGTTTTTATTTTTGAATTATGAAAAAAGTAAATACTTAAATTCTTATGATTTTTGGTAATTTAATCGAGTATTTGTTATTATTAAATTATTTGATTAATGGGATTATTTGTTCAATAATTTATTTTGTACCGTTTTTTGTTCCCGACAGTCAATAAATTATCAAAAGAATATATTCTACGGTGTATTAGGTTATGATAAGAGAAAAGTGAGCTTTCGACCCTCAACCCCCCTCCCCTGACCCCCACCCCTTGAAAAGTTTCTGTGTGTGCCACTGCATCAGCTTAATATGTTCAACCAAATTTTGATGACTTGCTTTGAGAAGAAAAAAACGATTTCAAATATCTTCTAAAAGTAATATTAAATTATATTTCGTATTATAACTTTTATTTTTGTTGTGTGTGTTTTCTAAAACAATATAAAACATGTACAGTTTAAATAATAAAATGAAATATTAAACGTTTATGTATGTAAAATATATAATACATTGAATTTTATTAATACAGAATATAATCATTCTAAGAATCCTGTTTCATTATTTTTTTGAACATTGAAAACATGTGGCCCTCAACTTAATATAAATTAGTTCACGTGGCCCGTGATATCAAATGAGTATGACATGCCTGTAGTAGATGATATTGTGTATGCAGCCCCAATTATAGACAAAGACATTTTTTAGTTCATTCAAAGCTCAAAAAATATCGTTGATGCAGATTCCAAAGAAGAAAATAAATAATGCAGGCCCTGTTTCCATTTCATCCGAATTGAAGAACGTCATGAAAAGTATGCACAGATGCACAATCCAATGATGAAATGAATAACAAAATGGACAATATCGAACAATTTGTTGACAATCTGATGCTAAAGAAAACGATGCCAAAAAAATTAAGACTATTTTCCAAAAACTCAAAAAATGTTTTGTTTTTCAAAAAAATTGAAAATTTTGTATTAAATATATGCACATATACATATCTATTTAAATAAAATAAACTTAAATAACTTACTGTTGATACATAGTTTTTTTTTTTTTTTTGCAATATCCTTTAACACGAAATTCTTTCAACACGACAAAATATTTTAGTCCCTTCAGTTTCGTGTTAAGCGATTTTCATTGTACATCAAAGATTTTTTTTAAAAAAAATATAACTATTGTACTAATGATAGCTAACTGAATGAGACTTTTTAATTATAGTTTTTTTAAAAGTATAGATATTTGTGCTGTAATAGTTTTTCTATGTTTATTTTGAAGCGACATCTTGGTCAACATTATTTTTTCTAACTCACTTAGAGATAAGTTTTTATCCTTGACAGTTTTCCACCACTAAGAATTTTTTCCTTAAAACTAATCTTAAGGGAATTTTGTTTCTCGATTATATTTTTTGAGACTTATAGTTTAAACTATACTTAACTGCAAAATATGAAAAGCTTGAACAATTCATTTACATTCTGGGGAGTTCACTATCCCATGTCTCATTTTGTACGTATAGTTTTTAAGGCCGTCCCGTTTAAGAAAATACTCATAAAAACACCTGTCAGCCCCTTAATATTTTTGTGTGAGGCCCATAAACTTCATACTAAGCAATCTATCTATATACAATTAGATATTACTCATAGATATAATAAATTTGAATATATATGATGACGATGAGTTGATTGATTGTTGATATTTTTTGGTGCAAAAGCCAAGTTTGGCTATACTGCGCCACACATTCGTTAGTATATTAAAATTTTAAAAATATAAACACAATAAATATATATAAATATAAAAATGTATTTTAAAATGTCAGAAGGAAAATATAAAATTTTTTGAGCAAAGTATTTAAAAATGCATAAATGTAAAATTGTACAGATATCTCTTTTTTAAAAAAGAAAAATCCAATGGTACAATAAAATCCTTTAGAAAATTATATTTCATGTAAAATATCAATTGAGCGTAAAAATGCAAAAAGGTTTGGATGGGGAGTTTCCCCAACCAAATCAGTCAAAGTTAAAAGATTGGTTTTAAAAAAGGTGTTTCTTTTGAATGAATATTTTAGACATTCTATTAAAATATGTAAAATGGAAAGTTCACATTGACAAAAGTCACATACTTGGGGACTCTCTCCTAGCAGCAAATGTCTATGCGTTAGACGACGTATGTCTATGATGACGATGAGAAGATATCATTAGTTCATACCATAATCGAATCCAAATTGTACCACATGCCAAAGACGGACTTACACCATACTAATAAAGGATTCTTCATAAATCTAAGGTGTTTCCATTATTTTGATATACACCTGTATATATATATATACTCTAACACATTAAACTTCCTCAAAATGTGTATTGTTAACACAGTTGTGGAAGTGGAAAAATATTAAAATGAAAAAACAGCTTTATAAATATTTGATAGGTTATTTTAAGCAATTAAACTATTTCATCGTATACTTAAATAGTACTAAATAATTTCATTATTAAATTGCTTTGGAATTCTTTGGTAAATAGCTCGAAAAGAGCTTAAATGTTGAATGAAATATTTAAATAGAAAAACATTATGCCTATTTTGAAAACAAAAAATATAAAAAAGGCAACACACATAATACCGCAGCATAAAGATTAAAAAACAACATATTTCGGGAAAAAAGCTTAAGAGAAACCAATGTCTTTCAATAGTTCCAAAACTTCAATTTTTTTCAAATCCGGTTGTATTAACTCTGAAAAGTGTCATATTTCTTACCTTAATGCTTCAATCAATTCTTAAGAAAAAGAGCTACCATTTTGAAATATATTCCATCAAATAAAGGAGCTGAATATTAAAAAAAGAATCACACACATCCTGTTTCCATTGTTTCAGATTTCGAGAAATACATCTATCTTAATAGATATTTGATCAGTTCCCATTGATAATCAAGGAAAGCAAAGCAAATATTCGAAACTGCAATGAAAAAAATTTCATCCGTCAATGCACAAATTCTAAATTAAATTTTATTCAGGATTTGGGTACATAAGTTCCCATCTATCAGAAATTGCAAAATTAACATGTAAATGTTTAGTGTGCTTTTATTTTATTTTCACGTGGGAAATAAAATCATAGTAGGACAATAGATCTCTTGATTGCACCATGCGTGCAACAATGATCTTGGACGTTGTTTTCAATAACTACATTTACTCCTCGAATAAATTTTGTTCCGCGTCAATAGTACAATTGTTTTTCATCCTTGCCTTTAATTCGCACTACGATCTTATACAGTTTATGTATTTTAGATTATTTTCTAGATATTATTAATAAAAAAATGCATTACATTTCTTATTCCAATAAAATTCTGTCTTTTAACTTCCTCAAAAAATGTTATTTCGGGATATTTTTGATAACATTAAAATATTAATGCATGCAACCTTATTTAAAAACAAATTTATCATAATTCTACTAAATTTATTTCTCTTTAAATTAAAAAAAAAGTAAGCATTGAAATATAACTAACCTATTATTGACCTAATTCACAAACTTTAAATATTCCGAAAGAATTTTTAAGGAATGCCTTTTCGATACTTCGATCAGCAATAACACAATTACTTGCAAGAATATATTTATCATTGTAACATAATATTGCTAAATTTCTCTTGATGTATACAAAGAGAGAGAGAGAGAGAGAGAGAGAGAGAAACCATCTAAAAATACATGTGTCATTTTGACTAAACATGATGATTCAGAAAAAATTATTCTTATAATTGATGATTCAGAAAAAAAAATTTACCCTAACCAAGACAAATGAACCGCATTTTTTTAATACTGGGAATAGTAATGAAGGATAAGCATATCTCGTTCTGGAAGTGGAGCTGTCTTATGAAAAAAAATCAATTAATATTATTTCGATTGAATCCAAAGATGAAATTTTACAAACCATGTACTCTTAACTACAGCTATGAATACGTATATGCAAAATAATTTCATTGACATTAAAATTAGCTAGCTTTCTTTTAATTCAATAATTCTTTCATTTAAAATCGTTATGGTTATGTAAATTGATTTATTACATAAATGTATACTCATATACTAACAAAAGAAATTTTTTTAAAACAAAATATATTATTTTAATAGTCCTCTTTTTCATGAAGGCAAATACACAATAAAATATTCCTCAATAATTTATCTTAAAAGGGTAGTATCTTCCGATAAGAGCCTTGTGTTTGACACAATATGTCTTAGAGCCAGAAATTTAAACCCACCAAACTAGACATTGGGTATTTTGCCATTTAATGTTAAACAAATAAGTTAAATAGAAATTCAAGTCGTATTAATCTTTAAATAAATAACATACAAATAAATGCCTTAGTCACCGTTTTTTTTAAAATTCGAAGTTCATGAAAAATGAAAATTCTTAATAGAAAAAGTTTAATTACTGTATAAATGTTTGAAATGATCAATAAAATCTTGTACTTACAGAAATTTATTGAAAATATTTCATTGTACGGATTTTTTTGAAAGCCTGTGCATTGTGTTCGCCCAAGCTAGCATTTTTATTTCTTATGTAAACCCAAAGAAAGCGCGCCCACACGAGTTGCAATCGTTTTATTACATATCCTGTTTTGTCTCTAAATCGAAACGTGGAACTGACAATGAACAGAAACCGAGAATAGATAATATACACAAACTTTATTTTTATTGATGTCATCTGAGTTGCAAATAACGCCATCTGTTGTATAAAGGAGATTTGTAAAAATTAGACAACCGTCTTAATTTTGCTTTAAAAAAACCCATTGGGGTATTTATCTCATATTTTCTCTAATATTTTCAACAGCTCATCTTGCAAAGATTCACAAAATAATCAATGGCATACGCAGATTGAAAGGACTTAAAACTTCTTATCTGCAGGTTATTAGAATGACTACTTAAGGAAAGAATTGCACACCATAGGGTAGCAATTCTACTGAACAATGAACTAGTGACTGAAAGGGTGGGCACTTCGAGTCATTTTTTTTTTTTTTTTCATTTTAACGGGGAACAGCTTTCGAGGCCCTGCTGACCATGAATGCATATTTTGTCTTTTGGGTGTGTTATACAAGGAACAGCAATAAAAAAAATCTGTTGTTCTCTTTCTTTTCACCCCCTCTCGACAAACTTCCGACTAACGACCAAACCTTCGATTTACTTCTAAGTGCGATGTTTATCTATTGTCAAAAGACGAAGTGATATTGTCATTTACAAGCAAATAACTGTTCGAATGGACTTTTTAATTCTAAATATTGCTAAATGCTTCATTCTACTGCTATTATCAGTGATATAAAACTTGCATTCCTACATAATCATTACGTAACCAGGACAAAGATGCAGTTAGATTTCTGTTTCTAGAGCTTAGTTATAATGAACATTATCCTTTTAATGATTTAATTTAATGATTTAAACACGCGATTTTGAAATGAAAATAAGTCCTTTCTTATCCTCTATAACAGGGGTGTCAAACACGCGGCCCGTCAACTCCTTTTAAAAATTTTTTGACTATCAGGTTTTTAAAGTATTTTCATTTTGAAATTTATTTGAGGTGGACCATATATATACAGGTACTATATATAAATCTACAATATATTTGCCTTTTCCCCTGTTCTTGTTTTAAAAGAAATTCTTTTTGATAGTAAAAATGGCCTTTAGATTAAAAACATTTTTTTGAAATATTTTATTAAACGTTTTCATTTGATTTTATTATAATAAATTACTTTTTTATTAAATTCTGAAATATACATTATGCATATATTTTACTATAGATGGTACACGATTCTTCGTGTGTGCGACTTTTATTTCTCTTCCTATATATTATTACATTTAATATTTCAAGCAGATGGAAATCATCAAATTGAAGGGGAATTTATTAGTGAATGTTTATTTAAAACCGCGGAAGTATTATGTCCAGCACAAATAAAGCAAATTAAAAATGTAAGTTTAAGTCGTAAGATTGTTGGTAACAGAGTTGATGAAATAGCAGAGAATTTGAGAAATCAGCATAATTCAATAATATCAACATTTCAAGACTAATTTATAGCAATATTGATGAAAGTAGTACAATATTCGAAATTTTGCTCAGCTAGTCACTTTTTTTTTACGGATGCGATGTTAATTTAAAAATAAATGAAGAACTTTTGGAAACCATTCATATTCAAAATACATCATCTAGAGCTGATATTTTCAATGTACTTATAGATGTTTTGAAGAAATATACTTAAGTTGTCATTAGAAAAGTTGGTTTGCCTTGCATGATGGTGCGCCTACCATGATCGATATTACTGTTGTAAATTAAATTCTGTAATATAGATGGCGCTGCAAGTCAGCGAAGAGTATATATACTTTGGCTTGTAGAGGTGTGGTTCTGTTTACGTAATGTTATTTGTGTAATGTCTTCTATGTGTTTCGTCTAATAAACAAAATTTAACTAAAGATGGACTTGGACAAATTACTGGAATCATAATAACTGAATATGATCGCCTAACTGACCGATGGAAATTAGGATTTAAGGAAAACTACATTAATTACTAAAGGAGTTAGTTGTTGCAAGATTAAAAGAAACATTCAAACCGCACGGCAATAACAATTTTGAGCATTTTCATTATATTATTCACCAGAAAGTACTGTGCTACAAAGTTTTAAATATAGGACATGTTTTAAAAATTGTCACCCAAATTGTAAATTATAATCAAAAACATAGATTTAATCATCGTAAATTAGCTTTATTTCTCGAAGATATCGAGAATGAATTCAACGATTTACCATATTACATGGAAATTTAATAGCTTTCAAATCATAAAGTGTTAAAATAATTCTTCAAAATGCTGGACGAAATTATAATTTTCTTAGAAATAAAAATATTATGAATGTGCTGAATTAAAAGATGGACAATGGATAAAAGACTTGACTTTCTCAGTTGATATTACACAAGCCATCTTAATCAACTTAATATTAAGCTTTAAGGCAAAAACCGTGTTGTTACAACTATATTGGATAATATTAAGTATTATTATTTTGGCTAAAATAAATAGAAAAAGAAAACTTGTCTCACTTTGAAAACTGTCAATATTTTATTGACAGTTTTCAAAGTGAGACAAGTTTTCTTTATCTATTCTTTATCTGTTGATTAAATATCATAAATTAAAATTTACTGAACACGCTCACAAAACTCAATTGTTTGAAACGGAATTATTAATTCTAACTTTAAGAGCTGTGAGTTATAATTTCGCACTTTTATTTTATCTCTGTCTATCGATACTGAAATCGGTGATGAAAACTTACAAATAAATTAATTGAAATCCAGTGGGATTCTTTGTTGAAGCAAAAATCTAAGGAAGTTGGAATTTTAGATTTTTATACAATTCTCCTATTTATAAGTAGATCCTTTTCCTAAAATTCATAGTTTGTTATGCAAAAAATGGCTATGTTCGAAAGCACTTATTTATGCGAGCAATTATTTTCTTTAAGGAAAGACCGCGAGATTCAGAAAGATAAGATTAACCACAATCAAGATTTATCGTTAATTTTAAAATTACATCAGCTCAGTATTTTTAATTAAATCTTGAATACTTGCATTGTGAAAAAATTGATGTCAGATATCTTCTAAAAGTAATGTTAAATTGAAATTCTTAAAAAATGTTTTTTTTTTGTTATATTAAAAATGTAAAATATGTTGTAACGATTCCCACCACACAGCTGTGAATCGACTTCTTTGTAGATATGAACCACACATTCAAGGAACACCTACAACCTTAAATTATTGCGCGGTCTTGTCTTAGATCACCCCAGAAATCTTTGACACCACAAGGTCTACCTACGAACCGGATGCATCCCGAGGATAAAGGGGGAACCCCGGAGACCCTAGTAAGGGCAGAGAGAGAACAAGAGATGGTCTGAAAACTTGGTTAAGAGCGGACCCCCAAAAAACTCCTCCCTCCCAAACAGAACTTGAACCTAATGAATAAGTTTAATAACTTCAATGTAAATGATAGCTGTGACGTAATAAACAAAATATTTCAATTCACGCTACCTTTATTTATTTCACAATATATAGATTAAGTTTCAAAAATAACATGACATTATGTGTAGAATATACAATACATTATAATATACAATAAATGCATAGTACATTATAAAAATCGTATTTTATTGATTTTTTGAAGATTCCTAATTCAAAAGCTTAAACCTACTATAAAATTGAGAGATGAAGATATATTGAGGGTGTTGCGGTCAATTCAGTGGCTTAAATGTGGTGAGCTGAGAACAAGTAACATATAAAAAAAAAATTCAAATCAATTCCTACAAAGGTCAACAAAGAACAATTTTACTTTTTATTAAATAATTACAATTAATATAAATATGTGTATACATCTGACAGAATTGCAATATTAAGTGGCAAAATTGAAGGAGATTTTCCTTTCTATATATAGTGTTGGACTATCATTTTTGTTTACCATTTTTATTCATGAAAGAAATTTAACTATTCCTATATATATTAAATTGTACAGTGCAAAGAAATCACATTCTCAGAAATTCGAACATCGTAAGTGGGATTCGAACTCACAACCTTTGGATTAGAAGTCCAACGCGCTATCATTGCGCTACAAGGACGCAGCGAGTGATTTCCCTTTTTATATATGGTGTTGGACTATTATTTTTGTTTGCTATTATTTATTCGTTAATTAAATAAAAAATGAATTAATATTTGAAAAAACTGTATTAACATCAAGTGTCATCCACTACAAGTCTAAAAAAAGGTGTTTGAGCTTGAGTGGATGAATAAAAGGTATTTTATTAACGACTGAAAAACTGAACAAGATATTTATATATATAGGGAGAGTGTAAACTAATGGTAGGGGAATTGAAAAAGATCTACAACATTTATTATAACTTTATAAATACAGAATAAGCACGTACCTACATAAGTACAATAAAAAAACTCATACTTTTAAGACCCCGTATAAAGCAAACCGCAAGATATAAACATAATAATATAATAGCCACAAATATAATAATACCAAATGATGCACTTATTATCAAACAATTTAAAATATATTAATAAATAAAAAAGATTTCCCCCTAAAGTTAGTTCTCGTAGCACTGGCGTAGCTAGTCTTGAGTGGGCCCTGTATCCCTGTTCTTTGGGGTGGGGGGAGGGCTTTCTAGGAGCCCCTTAAAATTTTGCAATTTTTTGCTTACACGTTTTGGGGCCCCGTATCATTGATACGGCTATGCCCCTGTCTCGTAGTTATAGTCCGTAGAAGACTTAGTCTGCAATCTCGAATATTTTGGTATGTAATTAGTAACTACTAATCTTCAGGCGGTCATCCCCAAATGTCTTGGTGGTCCACCGGTCGATCGAGATCAACTTAATGCCCATTCCTGCTCATATATGATATTCTTAGGAGGAGAACTTTTACGAATTCCACTTTATTTACTTACATGTAAATCATTTTATTAAAACCTGAATCTGTCGGAAATTCCAAAAAGAAAATTGCATTTTTAGAATATGCCAAAAAATAACATTCAAAACTGTTGAAGAAAATCAATTCAGAGTATGCCAATTAAGTGTCACAGTTTGAAGCAACACGAGGGCTACTGTAATTTTGAAACACTCAAGTGACGAGGATGAAGCCCGAGCTGGCACCACTTGCCAAATTTCTACACTACGTCAACAGGAGAACATCAAACCTCAAAGGATTTAATGTGCATTTTCCTCTGTATACTATTGAACTTCAGTGGCGAGGGAGTGAATATTTATGTAGCACTATTCATCTACTCAAGGGCTTTAGGTGACGGACCTCGTAATTTTGTACCATGGTCAAGTGACGAGGACAACACCCAAGCCTTAAGCATAAATCTCGAGAAATGAAAAGTATATAAATCTCTCTCTCTCAGTCCTTCTACAAAGACTACTTAATAGTTCATTATAAAATAATTTTTCTGGCTTTCTGAGAAGCAAATTTGTCAATAATTTTGGGGAAATCAATTTTTTCAGAGATGTCAGATTCAATAGAGAATGCTTCCATATCTGAAAGCCTTTCTTGTGTAGTATTCTTGAAAAAACTCCTAGAAAAAATTCTAAAATATATATATATATGTATATACACCTTAACCATCAGTAGTGCCCACATATCTAATAACAAACCTTTTTTTTTTCTATGTGACTAAAATCTGGTGTAGAACCAAGAATTCTAGTGTAATATTTTGCTTTTTTGACAATGCGTGTTATCTCATTACGAATATATTCGGCTAAAATAGCAATTATTTCATTTTGAAAATGTAGTGTGGAATACGTGCTTTGTTATTCATTTCCTACTACTATACCCTATATATATCTTGTTCAATCGCTAATAAAATACTTTACTTTCCATTCATTCAAGTTCAAATACATTTTCTTAAACTTGTAATGGATGACACTGGATGTTAATACAGTTTTTTTTCAACTATTAACTCATTAATTAAATTAAAAAATGAATAAAAATAGTAACAAAAAAAATAATAGTCCAACAGCATATATAGAAAGGAAACCCTACGTTGTGTTTTCTCTATTGCAATGGATAGAGAGAGCACGTTGGACTTCTCATCCAAAGTTCGTGGGATCGAATCCCTTCTGGGAAGGCCTAATTTCTTAGAATGTGATTTCTTTACTATACTATTTTATTAGAATAATTAAATTTAATTAATGAATAAATAGTATCAAACAAAAAATACACAAAAAATGTCCAACACCATATATAGAAAGGAAAATGGAAAATCGCTTTCTATTTTGTCACTTAATTTTGTGATTCTGTCATATGTATATACATATTTATATTAATTGCAACTATTTAATAAAAAGCACCGTAAAATCCGGCGTATAACGCGCATATTTAAGATAAAAAATATGATTGAAATTTACGGGTACGCGTTATACTCTGGGTATAAAAACGAGAGCTTAAAAAATAAAAAAAGTTGAACATGGAAAAAAAATAAGACTACATATATCGAAATAGTGTTAATTTAAATGAAATGACACATTCTTGATGAATTTAAAGGGTTGTAGTTCTAGAAGTTTACAAATTTTTCTAAAGCTTGGAATAATACTCGAATAAATGACATCAAAACGTAAGAGCATTGCGCACGTAGATATAATAAAATTTCTTCGTAAAAAAAAAAGGTAGCCAAATGGGGGGGGGGGGGGTATACGACGAATATATCTAAAAAGTAAAAATTGGAGCTCTAAAGTATAGGTGCGCATTATACGGCAGTGTGCGTAATACGCAGGAGATGGTGTATTTGATTTTAGATGATTTTTACTGAGATGCTGGGATTTTTCTTTTCGCCATTAGTATTTGAATGTTCCAGTTTTAAAAAACATTGATGTTTTTGAAAGTATGATATGAAAAACCTAAATAAAGCACTGGGTTTATTCTTCTGGATATATTTAACATTTATTTCATGATGTTGTGATAGAATTTGTCCTAAGATAGTATATCTTACGAATTTTTTAAACTGCATCTTTTTTCCTTTTTGTCTTTATACCTTGAAATCCCGAGATGCCCGCTGCTCTTCTTTTGAATATTCTCTCAGACATTTCAATTTAAAAAGATTCTCTGATTGTTCACGAATGAGGTGTTCTGCTTCAATGAATCGCTCATGTCTGTAAATTTCCAGACGGGAAGGCATTTTCCTTTCGTCAAGAATGTTTATTTTATTTTATTTTTAATGTGATGGGGGGGGGGAATTGTTCGGTTTGGTAATTGTATGGGGATAGGTTGATCTTTTGACTTTCTTACAGCTAGGTGGTTCTTACGTGGAAGTTTTGGCTTTCTCTTTTTGTGTGTTTTCTTATATAGATTGTGTATGAAAAAGGGATTCAAGTGGGAGGGGAATTACGAGAAAGGTGGGGAAAAAGACTGGCTTCCCCACCTTTCTCGTAATTCCTCCTTCCTGAGTTCCTTTTTTGACTGTTGTAACAGAAGCTTTAAGCTTTGCAAGAGTTGTCTATGCTAATGTTTTTTTTTTTTTTATTTAATTTTGGAAAAAAAAATGCCGTACATTCTTTGTGAAGAAATCTTTGGAAGCGAGTCGATTTATTGTCTTATTTTTTTCCTGAAAAAGGAGCCGAAGGTGTTTTGGAAAGTTTTGATCGAAGTAATTTTATCGTTGATATATTAGGAATCACCTGTGAAATTTATATGCCATAAAATCCGGCGTATAATGCGTACTTTTAACACAAAAAGTAAGATTGAAATTTTCAGGTGCTCGCAGTACCCCGCAGGTATAAAAGTGACATTAAAAAAAAAAAGAGAGAAGTACAAAAAAAAGTGTGTGTGTACTTATGTACGCACGTAAGAAATACTTCTTAGGCGTAACAAGATTAAAATCATTCTAAAAATCTTTAGCAAGGAAAGCTGGGCCAAAGTGTGACGGCTCACGCGTCCTGTCTCTAACATAACCTCTGTGTTCTTTGACGGCCAAGATTAATGGCAAATCTTTTCCTACCCAAATCCAAGAAGTGAAACGAAAGATAGATGCAAATAAGATAATCTTTAAAAGGACAGAAGTTTTAGTAAGCATGATGGCAATTTAGAGAAAGTTCAGTGTAGAAAAGGTAGAAGCGTAATTTGACGGCCTACCCAAGAATCACGGACATTTCGCCATTTACTACAAGGTGCATAACATTGCACTCGAGCATAGCTGAATATCTAAAGTTGATTGGACCGTTGCTTGAAAATTCAAGGTAGGAAGATTAATTTCCGAATTCGAAAAATTATTAGGATTGAGAGTAGGCGGATAATATAACTATTTAGATAAGTGGTCCAATTGCGCGATGTGTGTTAACTACGGCTACGTGTTTTGGTTTATTCTCACTTAATATAAGTTTGTTCGATACATAAGTAATTTAAACTCTTAATAAAAGTCATATTAAGAATTCTAAAATGTCTCTTCATTTCGAGACTCCCACACCTCTAACTTACGCTGAAACCCCACGATATGGTCGACAAAGATCGACCATATCACATTGGCGCCCGAACCGTTATAATTTATGTGACTCTGGGTTAGGTAATGCAAGCGGGTTTGGTATTTTACCAGAAATGTGCTTTTCCGGGTCCGAGAACGTGACTGAATTTCTCGAGGCCATAGACAATCAAATAAAAATTACTAGAAATACCTAGTGATTTAGCATGTGCTTATTTGAAAGATCATCTCCGGGGAAGGGCTCAAGATTGGTATCAAATATTCGGATCAGTGTTAGTGCAGGATACCGCCATGGATTTCGCGCAGCTAAAAGCAGAATTAGCGAAAGCTTCCCCGCCGTAAAAAATAAGAAAGAGTTAAAAGCGAGGTTTTTCGCGTCCCAGCAGGGAAGAAATCAGGAACCAACAGATTTTGTTTACGATTTGCTCAAAATACATAAGAGTTTAGAACTAAAGATGTCGCAGGCGGATTTGGTTGATCACATTTTTGTTAGACTCGAACCACAAGTCCAGGACTATGTGGAGGTCCGAAATCCACAGAACACGGTACAACTTTTAGAAATCTTAGCTAAATTTGAAGAGAGGTATTCTTACAAATTAAAACGGGGTTCGCAGAATAGTGATAATGCGGAAAGACGGAGTCAAAACGCGCATAGTGTAACGTCCTAAGCATCTAAGTTATGAAACTTGGTTGGTATTTTGAAGTTTATTTTTTTCAAGCACACAGGACGTTCCACAGACATAAACAATTTGTACACTATTTACAATTTTTAAGGAAAAATCATTAATATTCCGAATTTATGACATTCGTAGAGAGATATTCCTTTACGCTCGCTCTCTGATGGAGCTAAATAAATACAATCTTTCTTGTCGAAAGGAAATCACATACTTTATCCGCTCACGGATGGAGCACACCAAATCTTGGCCTCTCTCGTCGAGAGATCAACGCTCACTCTCCCTGACTTGGCACTCGTGCATGCGCACTCCCTCGGATCAGTCCGCGTTGCTACCTCGAGTAAGAAAAGGTCTAGAGTTCGTTACAATAGGATGTCTAATGTTGATGATAATCGCAGGAACTGGAGAAATTCTGAAGTTGGGCGTAGACCAAATAATAGCAGAAATGATTATAAAGGTAATTATGAGAATGGCCGTCAAAGTAATAAGTGGTTCGAGAGTAGGAATAGATTTCAGAACGATGATTGGAGATTCAACAAAAGGGGATACCAATTTCGAAAAGAAGATCGAAATGATAATTTTAATAGAGGGGACCGCAGAAATAGGGGTTCGAGTGAGAATTTCAGTCGAGGAGATAGGATGCAAAGGGGACGATTGAATCTTTTGAAAGTTAATGAAGTTCAAAATAATCAAAAGAACTCGGCAGTGGATATACCAATTAAACTTTCTCCGATATGTATATCACCCGTGGAACTTCCCTACCTTCCTATTTTATCAAATGACACATTTTTGAAAGCTCTATGGGACACCGGAGCGGAGAAATCATTTATATCGGAAGAAATATATAAAAAATATTTTTTTTTATAAACAAGTAAAAAAATCGCGAGCTCAGGTGATCACAGCGCAGGGAGCGAAATGTCAAAATATAGGAATTATAGAATTGAATATTCGAATCGGGGAATTTTCAGACTTTGATCGAAAATCGTTGAAGATTCCCGATTCACAGATAGAGAGGGTGGTTGAAACAGT
Source organism: Trichonephila inaurata madagascariensis (assembly GCA_019973955.1). Taxonomy (NCBI): domain Eukaryota; kingdom Metazoa; phylum Arthropoda; class Arachnida; order Araneae; family Nephilidae; genus Trichonephila; species Trichonephila inaurata. Next base: position 448,873 of record BMAV01022915.1, read on the forward strand.
TGAAGATGAAAATGTTGAAATAGATCTGTCTAAGACAAAGTTGGAGGATAAGCAAAAACAGGAATTACAAAATTTGTTTAGTAGTTTTAAGGGATTGTTCTCAGACAAACCAGGTCTTACTCATGTTTTATACCATGAAATTGATAAGGGAGATAGTCCACCAGTAGTTTCCAGGCCTTACAAATATGATCGGCAAAAGCAAGCGATACTCGATTATCATATTGAAAAAAGGTTAAGATAAGAAACCATTGTTCCAATTCAATCCCCGTACGCGTCACCGGTTGTGTTATGTAATAAAAATAATGGGTTATCACCGGATAATCCGGAAGCATATAGATTTGTGGTTGACTATATTAAACTAAATTCCATTACTAAGTACCCACGCTACCCCTTACTGTTAATAGATGATTTAATAACGAATATCCCCTATACGACAATAATGTCATCTCTTGATCTAAGAAGTGGGTACTTTCAAATGGCTGTAAACCCCAGTAATATTGTAGTAAAAAGTGGCACTTACGCATTTCGGCGTATGCCATTCGGCTTATCAGGGGTGGCACCCAATTTTCAAAAGGCAATTGACCTAAACCTGAAACCAGTGATAGGGAAGTTTGTGAGTGTTTATATGAACGACGTAATTATTACGTCTCCATCGTTCACTCACCATGTTGAGCATTTAAGGGAGGTTTTTCCGTTATTGCAAGATGCAGGATTGACATTAAATAAGGATATATGTAAATTTGTTTGTGATGAAATGAAGTATTTAGGATTGATTATTAGTAAGGAAGGAATCAAAACGGATGAGACAAAGGTTCGAGCCATACTCGAGATGAAACCACTACGGAACTCAAAGGAGGTGTCCAAGTTTTTGGGTATGTCCCAGTGGTACGCGAAATTTATTAAAAATTATGCTGATCTTTGTGAGCCCCTTTATAATCTTAAACGAAAATTAAAAAAATTCGTCTGGTCCACTGATGCGCAGAAGGCATTCGACGCGGTCAAGGCGGCCATAACAAAGGCGCCAGTTTTAAAAATGCCGGAGTTTAAAAAGCCCTTCGAATTATTTACAGATGCCAGTTCAATAGGTTTGGGAGCAGTTCTCAATCAGGAACAAAGACCAGTTATATTTGCTTAACGTACTCTGAACAACGCGGAGAGGAATTATAAGGTAATCGAAAGAGAATGTCTAGCAGTAGTATGGGCGTCGAACAAATTCCGAACATATTTAGGATCGATGCCAATTAAAGTTATTACAGATCACGCTGCTTTAACACGTTTAACGCATGGAAAAAATTTGTAGAGTAGGATGATCAGATGGGCACTCAAATTAGCGAAATTTAATATAGAATGGGAACATAGACTTGGAACTCAGAATGCGGTGGCGGATGTTTTATCTAGTACTTACGTCGCGAGAACAGTTAATAACAGAGCAAAAGAATGACAAAGATATAGGTCATATCTATAGATATTTAGAAAACCCGGAAGATAACTCTGTTAATGCGACGATATGTGAGAATTGATCCCGCGACTTCCGTCTAATTGAAAATTTGTTGTTTTATGCGAAACACGCAACGTCGTTAGGTGAAATGCGTGTATACATTCCAAAGTCTTTAACAAATGACATCTTACGCTCCAATAAAATTAATAAGTGATAACGGTCCCCAATTTGTATCCGAAATTTTTGATTATTTAAGTGAAAGATTAGGCATAAGGCATGTGAAGACTGTTGCATATAGGCCTCAAGCAAATAGAACAAAACGAGTAAATCACGATCTAGTGCAAATGATTGCAAATTATGTAAATGATCAACACGATACTTGGGACCAATTCTTACGTGAGTTTGCTTACTTTATTCGTACAGCAGTGAATGAAACGACGGGAAAGAACCCTGCTGAATTATTTTTGGGTTGAAAGTTGATTACCCCATTTCAAAAATTATTAATGATTTCAGACGGAACTGAATTTGCAGTAAGAAATATTGAGAAATTGTTTGATGAAGCTAGACTGAAAACGAAAACTAAGCATGAAAGATGGGGAAAATATTATAATAGACGCAGGCGGGATGTACAAATTAAGGTAGATGACTGGGTCTTATTAGAGAAACACCCTTTAAGTTCAGCAGCGAATAAGATATGCGCGAAATTCAAACAAAAATTTGAAGGTCCGTATAGAGTGTTAGAAGTAAGAAATAATAATAATATTGTAATATGGAGGTCAGGAAAAAGGTTAACCGCCAATGTTGATCAAATAAGAATATATCGTCATAGGAAATGTGACGAGATTGAGGTAGGAACAGGTCGCTCGGATAGTATTAGTTCACGTCAGGAAACCAGTAGTTTGGAAAACGTACATCGAAGATCAAATGAGTCACAATATGGGAAGAAGAAAGGGTCTGAGGTAAAGCGTGAGTTAGAGGAAAAAGGGATAAATCTCAAGTCAAATCAATGTGAGAAATACACGGATAGAGCCGATAAGCGCGGATCATATATCAGATCACTACCTAGCTCTTTTTCCAGTAATAAGCAAGAATTAAAAGAAAGCGGCCAGATAGAGGAGATAAACGGTCGTATGGATCTTGGCCAAGTGGACCACAAAGAAAGTGGCAGAAATGTAGACCCAATAACATAAATAAAAGCCCATTGTCATCAGATAATATTTATATAAGTAGGAAGAAGAGTCGGATGGAAGCAGCTGGGGTTCAAGATACAAAAAACTACAACTTGCGACCACGCAAAAGAAAGGATCAGGAGTCACGACCGGCCAATGGAGTAAAGTCAAGCCAAGCTAGGAAAAACCGAAGAGAAAACTAAAGACCCTACATCATGCAACATACGGGATCAAAGAGCACCCGAGGAATGAGAAGAGGAGCGAACAGTGATAGCACCTTGTCAATGGAAGTACTAGTGGGAGACAAGCCATAAAAATCAGGTTGTATTGTTTCATTTTTATGTTCTTTCCAACAAGTGGTCGGAAGAATTATTGCAAAGAAGGAAGTCTCGGGCGGTGTTTAAAAGTTATAATCCAAGCAAAAGTTGACACTACAATGAGTGTATATTTTTTTTTTGAACTTTTGACTTGTAAAAATTTTTCTCTTTAGTATTGGAGAAAACAACTGTAATTATGCATTTGTTTACTTCGATGTATGACTTCGTGAGATGCGACAATTCCTTTGGTTATTTGTTTTAATGATTTATTGAAAAATGTTTGTAATTGTATAGTGTATATATATATGTTGTTGTATTGTTCCGTATTAATGTTTATCTGGTTCAGGGAAACGCGGCGTAGTCAGGTCACTAACAATAATATTAACAGCGCTGCGCGGTTCATTGGGAGTTTAGCGGAACCAGATGCGGGGTGTACATGAAAGTTTGTTGTAATTTAAAAATGATATATAATGCATAAAAGTTGTGAAACATACTGGTATTATGTGAATATAGATTTTGCCAAGTAACTTAAAGAGTTTTTATTTCAGGGTGACAGACCCTGAATTCCAATTTATCCTCAACTTGGAGAAGAAAACCCAGTCTCCAAGCCTATTTGTAACCTGAAATGGATGGAAATGGAAGATAAAATTGTATAGTAGTTCAAGTAGATATTTAAGTAGTGTTTAAGTAGAATTAAGTTAGTTAAGGGGTATATGGACCTCGTTTTTTTCCATCCAAGTCAAGGATGGTTTTTCCCCGGTCCCCCGCTCTGATGAGGTATACCCAGATATGTAAAAGTGAGAATATACCATGATTAAAATGCAAAACAGTTAATGTTGGTCTAGTTAATTGAGTAAAATTTATTGTGTCTGTCAAAAGTTCAAATTAAGGAGGAATATTAAATTTAATTTTTAAGATTAATAATGAAAATTAAAGTTAAGTTAAATATTGGAAATTAAGAGTTAAAATGAGGA
>BMAV01022916.1:0-12045 GCA_019973955.1 Trichonephila inaurata madagascariensis
CCCCGTTTTTTTTTTTTTTAATTAGATTTTGTACGGTTAAAATAAATAAGAGGACGGGCTGTTAAGTGCAGCCTGTTCGGTCACTGTTAACCGGATCCCCGTGAAAGGCTGCTTTAGGACAAATTGGGATGCCGTAGGTGCAGCTTGATAGTTCACAGTAAGTGTTAGAGAGTCCTTGCTAATCTGGAAGTCAGTTGGAGAGAAGTTCTTGGGGGGCGGGGGTCGGGGGAGTGTTAAAGTATTAGGGTTTCTCTAACGTCTGGGGGCGCCCCACAGTTTGGCTTGCTAAGGTATTCCTGTCTGCATCATTCTGACTTGAAAATCAACTCTTGGTGGCTATTTGGAAATCATCCAAGGAGCATCTTTTTTATTTTTAAGTTTTAATTCTTCGATGGGGAGATATCTGTACTATTTTGCATAAAAACCTTGTCCTTTTTAAAATATTCTAAGTTTCTTTTTTCGATCGTTGTTCTTATTTCCCAAAAAACGTTTCTTAGTAATTGTTAAGCAGTGTATAAAGTTGTAGGAGCCCCATAAGCAAAACCTCGTTAATTTTTAAATTATTGAATGTGTTTCAGTAAAAGGTTCCATTGATCTGTTGTTACTAACGTTAAAGGGGTTTTAAATTTAAAAAACATCCATCTGTGGTTTAAACCTAAATCTTGAATAAATCATTTTAAAAAACCCAAAACATACATTAAAAAATTAAAAAGGACAAACAGGACTTCTTCTTACCTTCCAGCTGATATCTGAAGATTTGAAATCCGGAAAAGTGTCACTGTAAAATATAACATTATTTACAAAATGCAGATGAACCTTTTGAGAATGTTGTTCAAATTATATAGCAACGTGAAAAGATGTGTTAATTCACTTATACCTACCTAATCCATTTATAAATAGCTTTGACAGAGACTTCTCCAATTTCATTTAAACAGCGAAGTATTATTTCAGCATATGTATAAGGTGTATACTTTACGGGTTTGAAGCTTTGTATGATATTTTGCTTTGACTTCTGTAGAATCTCTCCTTAAAGAAATAGAAAAAGAGCTTTTTTGTTTTTTCGTCTCTTCAAGTTTGCTTATAAAAGCAATCATTTTATTTATAATGAAATAATGACTTTTGAAAGCTTGGACGAACTTTTTAAATTCTGTTTATTTAAGAGAGAAATAGTACAAATAAAAGAAAAAGTAGTGTCATTTACAACATCTTTATCTTTTGTTCATTGCACAGTTATATATTAAAACAGAACTCAATTATTTTCTGTACTAGAAGAACTCAGATGTACATTAAATTAAAAATGCACTTAATTTCAGTTCATTGCATAGTTATATCAATAACGTTGGTAAATAAAGGCGTATTTGTCAGAAATACTAGAAGTAGAATCGACAAAAAAAATAGAAGGAACTCTTTTTTTGTTGTTGTTGTTTGTTTCTTTTGCTATATTAAATAACTGAACATCAGAATGAATACTAGTTAGTATTTCCTCATTCGAAGACAAGTTATTTTGCTTAATAAACTATAAATATCTACCTTTTATCTGTAGTTTATTATATATAGTTTATTAAAGCTACTTACAAGGAAAAAATATCCTTCTACTGCAGTACTTTTTTGAATTATTTTTTCTTACCATCTGCAGTAGAACAATACTATTTGGTGTCGTCCAATCAAGATTTTTATCAAAAGAGAATAGATATATTTTTTAATTATGTGCTAATGCCTAAAACCTGTCATAAGGAAAGAGTATTTTATTTTACTGTCAAACAAATGATTACCATAAACTGACGGTCAGAAAAACTTAAAAAAATAATGAGTAAAATAGAGAATCTATTTAGAAAATATTCTTGTGCATATATATATTTCAGCTTAACATTACTATTAAAAATAACTATATATTTTACACATCTATGTATAAAAATGGATGTTTGTATATATAACCTCCCCTTTTTCCCAAAACTTTCCCGCACATGAAAAAAAGGGATTAAAATTTTTTTTTTGTGAAGAAGGTTTTTTTTGCTTTCCTCTTTGGTGCAGCTCCCCCCAGGTCCTACGGCATATCAACTTCAAAGCCCGTTTTCCCAAAAGGTCGCCAAAAATGAGCCAGCATTTTTGCTAGCCCTTGAATCACCATTATAATGAAGGAACCGGGGTTTTTGGGGGTATTAAATTTTTGCATAAAATAAATGCAAAAAAGTAAAATTAACGATTAAAATCCCCCCATATAAATTATTTACACTATTTTAAGTATTCATTATGCAAAATTTGTAACAATGTGCTACTTTTGCTTAGCATAGATCCGCTTAGGAAGGTGTTTTCAAAAATCAACTCACAAAAGATTTACGGGGCGTTATAAATTTTTTAAAAAAATCCTTTTTATCAGCTATTTGATCTACAGACTTAAAATTTAACAGATATGTTTTTTTTTGTTCTGCTGAGATATGTTAAAAGCTTTCTTTTGTTTAATTTGCAATTCACGTAAAATTAACCTTCTTTATCCTTCAATCTGCAGTGCTTAATTTTTCAATTCACCCGTGTAAAGAACGGGTATACCAGTTAGTTATATGTATATATGTTTTTTTTACATATTTTTTTAACTTCCTTAGATATCTGTTTAATTTTATTTATTTTTTTTTGGGGGGGAAACAAAAAAAATTTTTGTGTTCCGAATCCGTCGGTATCGTGATTTTTTTTTTCCAAAATAAAAGTATTCATTAAGTATAATATTTGGAACTAAATAAGTCGTTCATAATATGCTACAAATAAATATAAGTATTTTTTAAAAAATTATTCTTTTAACTGATGTCACTGTAACCGACTACCGCTTAACGGGTACTCCTTATCAGTTTCATAAGGTAACGCAATGGATGATTAATCGAATTACGTGTATAATCACTTTAAAAAAAGTTTAAAAAAAGAACAGATGCTTGCGTTTACCGTATTGCTTGTATATTTTAAGATATATACTATTTCACATAATTAGTTGCAATAGGCCAAAGTAATTTTTGTTTCATCGTCATCGTTACATATTTAATTCTCTTTTCACTCATGTCACCAACAACTTTTCTCACATTTTAAATAACTGACGGTAGAGCAAAGATAATAATGTACAAATTGCATCTACCGAGAAGTAATTAGTTCTGATCAAAATGATGTTCAGTGCTTATTTAATTACATAACACCTTACATAAAAACCAGGGACTACAACCAAAAACATTTTATAAGAGGTACAATACTAATTACTCTAATGTGCGACTGGTGAAGCTAATGACCAAATTAAGAAATGCCGGATATAAAATTGCCCTTTGTATGTATTCAAACTCAATAGTTTTTTCAATGATTAAAAGAATACATACCTTTTAGCTTATAAGTATATATGCTTTTTTACTTGCTTTAACTTAACAGTAACATAACTAAATAAGAATGAATTAAACTTATTATATCTTTTCACAAATTCATAAAGATGACATGATAAATGCAATCACGTGAACTCCATTGAATTCAGAACTGACAATAGACTTGTACTTGTTCTACTTGTAAAATTTAGATAAAATTTCAAATTTGATAACAAAGTAAAGGTGTTCACATATTACTATTCTTGAAAATGGGACTACAACCAAGAATATTTTAAGAGGCACAATACTAATCACTCTAATGTGCGACTGGTGAAGCTATTAACCAAATTAAGAAATGCCGGATATGAAATTGCCCTTTGTATGTATTTAAACTCAATACTTTTTTCAAAGATTAAAAAAAATACATACCTTTTAGCTTAGAGGATGATTCTTTGAAATTCGTAAGCCGTTCTCTATCACAGACGGTTGTTTCACTTGCTTCTTGATTTTTACAATATTCATTGCCATTTCCTTCGATATCATAAGAAAAACTGTTCTCAAATCGAAACCGATCAGCCATTTTTAAATCATTGGACAGTTCTTCGTCAGGTTCGGATATCATGGATACGTTTTTTAATGTCTCAATTTTCGAGTGTTCCCCGATAAATGCGAAGACGATGATTCTACCACCTGACCAGCATGCTGGATGGTGGTAGCAGTTTTTTGGAGGAGGTATGGTGCAGGTGCCCGTAAGTTAATTACTGTGGGCTTGCGTCGGCGTTCCTTGGGGCCCTATCAAATGTTAAGTTTTCATTTTGTAGATTATTATTTCCTGAAGTTAACTGGAAATCATAAAGATAACACTTTTTTAAATGCTAGTTTTTTAATGTTTCCCGAATATTCATTGTTGTGAAAAGAAAAAGGCGGAAAGGGAAAAAAACGTGTTTACTTGAAATGTATTTCCCAAAAACGTTCGAAGAGTTCAAATAGGTTCAAACCGAATGTTTAGGAATGTCAAAAGGAAAATCGTTTTCATCTCGTTTTATTTAAATGGTGAGTAAATATGTTCGCTCATTTTTCTTTAGTTTTCCTACTTAATATAACAGTTTTATTTACTTATACAGTATGAATATAAGTGAATTGTAAGGCTAATAAATAGCCACTTTAAATTTCTTAACGTTATTGCATTATTGAAATGTATTCAATCTGTTCAAATAACGGTACTTATTTATTATAACGTTGACCAATTTCGCCAAAAGAAAAGACATCGCCAATTAAAAAAAAATGTCGCCAAATACTGTCAGCGTTATTATTCATATGCTCAAACGTGAGCTAAAACGGTTTCCATTATTGTCAGTGTACCGCAGCATTTAACGACGTCTTTTGATTTGAAGAATTAGCCGACGGTGTAAAACGTAAATATCCAAATAATTTGCATTAATGATTACTGTCTAGACCACATGGATGACCAGCGTTTTGGGGAAGAGTGCCACTATCTGATACAAAAAAAAATATACATGCCACCTTCAACTTATCTAACAAATAAAAGAAATAGGACGAAAAAGTGAAAAATGTTACTTATGAGCTTATTATGGGATTTTACGAAAATAGCACATTTTTTCAGTGCAAGTCTATATAAGTAGTGGAAATTTAAAAATAATATAATAAATAAGACAAAAGTGCAAGCTTCGGTTTTATTGTTGATAAACTTTTTACAACTGAATCAGTTAAGTTAGGTATAACATAAAGATGAGAAACGATGAATTTAACTGTAAATAATTATCAAACATAGTCAGTACCTACTTAATAGGTTTTTAAATTGGGAATTTTTTTTTTATTTTTTTTATCAAATTATCAATATTAGGATTAGCCCTTAAGGCATCCGACTACGTTCGGAACCGTGATTTTGCAAAAGCGTATAAATGGATAATATTTATGATATTTAGTGTCACTTAATTAGAAAATGTATATAAAATTGTTTTGAAAGTTTAAACAAAAAAAATTATTTAAGACAATATTTTGACAAAATGAACATAGAATGACCATTTTCAAAATATTCTCCTTTGGGGGAAAAAAATGCTTCTATAATAATAATAGTTTTACTCTATATAGCTCGACTTCTATACAGAGGCTCAACTAAATTTTGAAATATATAACTTAGAATGGTTTTATCCATTTTTTACGACAACAAGGAGAGATTTTAGAAAAAAACGAATAAGTATTTCAATTGGTTGTAACTCTAAAAATAATTCGAATTTTTTAAAAATCATAGTTGAGCCTTTATACAGAGGTTTGAGCTATATACAGGCAAAATATTATTATAATAGAAGCATTTTTCAAAAAAGGAGAACATTTTTGAAAAAGGTTATTCTAAGTAATTTTTGCGAAATATTGTATTTAAATAAATTTTTGTCAAAATGTCCTTAAAACAATTTTATACATGTATTCTAATCTAAGTGACGCTAAATATAATGAAAATTATAAATTTCTGCGCTTTTTTAAAATCACGGTTCCTAACGTAGTCGAATACCTTAAAAATACTAATAAAATTAGATTGCTATAGATGCATATCAGCTATTTTTGAGCCATATTTGAATTTATGTTCAAAATAGTAAACATTTATCCACAAACATATGGTGATGCAAGTTTTGAGGAGTGGTTTTATTTTTTTTGTCTGAGACAACCATGTTTATAAATAAAATTGCAAACAAAATTAGTATTTATTATTATATTTTCAATGTCTTAAATTTTTTAATAAGTCTTCGCTTGCCATGGTTACAACTTCTCCGTGCCAACTGTGGCACACGTGTCGCGGTTTCGCCACCTCTGGTCTAGACCATCGGACATTAGTTTGTTGATATTTCTTCAAAAATTTTGATGACAGTATTAAACTGAAGACTTAGCATCTCTTTATCAATTAGATTAAGTTAAGCTTAAAAATATGTCATGAAAACCAATAATATAAATAAAGGCGATTAATTTTGACTATCAAAAACGTTTTACAAAAAAATTTATGTAATTACAAATTATTAAAAATAAAAGAAAAATGAAACATAAGTAAAATACCTTACTTAAATGTTTTACAAAAGGTGTTGTGAAATTATCATAAAGCAACAATATGTTTAGTTACTAAGTAAAATAAATAGTTACGCATCGGATTCATGTCTTCTATTTAATTCTTTGTTGTATTATCTCTTTCACAAACTAATATTTATTCAGTTACAGTGATCATTATAGATTCTAATCGATTTTAACGCATAACTTTGAAAACAAATGCTCCTTGTATAAGATATCTTTTTGAGAAGTTAAAATTTCTAAGATTTTTTGTTGTCTTTTTGTTAATCAGCATTTTCTTGATATTTATGAAACTTCTGTTTTAGTTTTTAGTTGGATTAAAAACCCAATTCATTTTTTTCATATCGTTGCAATTTAGAAAACCTATTTAAAGAAATTTGTAATATAATTTCCCCAGAAGAATTCTCAAGTTTAGAATCCATCAAAATAGCATTTCATTTTCTTGTAAATATTATTAACCGGAAATTGAATACATTTTTATTCTTTTTATTGGTTTATAGAGGCCTAGTGGCCGATTGATAGTGTATCGCTCTTCCATTCTACAGGTACGGGGTTCTATCCTTGGGCTGGGCAAGATTGACTCAGGCTTTCATCCCTTCAATGGTTCGATAAATGAGTACCAAGCCTGCTTGGACACTAAACACTGCGGGTTTCGCTTCAGACTGACCCCCTGATCGGGACATCTACTCATGCACCTCAGCGCCCAATGGTCACGTATTTGAGATGGCACAGTAGGCATTGGCCCTCATGGGTTGTTGTGCCACTGTGTTTAGTTTAGAGACTATTATCTTAGACCCATTATAGAATACATTAAATATATGTTATTTAACACATTGCCCGGGTTCACACCCGGGGTCAAATCAGTCTTTCATCCGTGCAGGGGTCGATAAATGAGTACCAAGCTTGCTTGGGAATCAAACACAGGGGGTTTCACGTCAAACTTAACCATCTGACCGGAACATCTGCTCATGCACCTCAGCGCCCAAGGTCACGAAAACTAAGATGGGCATAGTAGACCTTGACCCCAGCTGTTGTGCCACTGAGTTTACGTTATTAGAACATTACAAAAACATAAAAAATTAAAAATCTAAAAAAAATAGAAAATATCTATTTTTTAAAAAAATATTCTACAGTTAAAGTTAACAAAATGAATATTTTTTTGACAAAATAAATGTGAAATGTGATAAACATTGGTAAAAAATACAATTGAAATAATTTTAATTAATTTATAACTACGTACATTACAAAAATCATATAAAGATTTTTTCTTTCCCGTTCATGTTTTCTCGGTTGAATTTTTCTAAATTAAAATTATAAAATGTTAATGTAAAAAAAAATTAACAAAAATTATTTCAATCCATTCTGTAATGGAAGAAATTATACCTTCCCTTTTCTTGAGCCCTAAATATTGAAAAGGCAGAATTTTTTTTTAATTACATTTATTCGAAATAAAAAAAAAAAATTAAAAGTAGGAGAACTGTCATATGGCCTGCTTTCAAATAAATCATAGCTTTAGTTCTTATCTGATATTCTTTATTTATTGAGAATTAATGTCTCGTCAATTAAGTAATATCGAAGGGTGTATTGTTGTCTTACGCTTTGGGCATAACTTGACCTTAATCCGAATCTGCTTGGACAGCAATTCGTGTTAACAATTTGTTCACACTCAAAGTTCTTTTAAATGAGGTTGTATTATATTATTTTCCGATTCACACAAAGAAGTTATGAGGTAGTCAAGAAAGCAGCATGTTAAAGATAAGAAAAAAATTTAAATGAAAACCTTTAAAATTTGAAAAAATTAAATAAAAATTTTCAGGAATAAATATTTAAAAGATAAGTTAATTAAAAGATAAATCAATAAACTACTTTTCACAGGAACCGATGAATGAAAGTAATATAACGTATTTATTGGAATTTAAGCCTCACTTTTTTTTCCACTGTTAATGTTACAGAAAATCGTGTAGAAGAAAAGGCGGGAAAATTCGTTCGATAGGGAAATTTTACATGATACTGGCGGTTACAGTAGTACAAGATTCGTGTATGTATTTAAAAAATTTTTTAATAATGGTAAAATAAATCAGTTATAAGTAAAATTATCAGTTTTCATTAATTTTTTTTTTTTTAATTTCGTAAATATCGGATACCGATAAACCATTTCACACATTTTTTTTTAAAAATTTTATCACAAATACGTGTTGAGAATTTGGAGGTGCGGCTTAGAATTGATGATGGCTTAGATTCGAATAAATACGGTATATGGTAAAGATATTAATTTCTAATACAAAAATTGCAAAATTGATCTCGATGCAATAAATATTCATTCTAAATATTGTTTATAAACATCTCTTTTCAATTTGAAGATAAATATTTTATATGATTAAGAAAATAAGCGTTTTTCTAATAAAAATTTTTAAGGAAAAATAACTTTTATCTGTAACAACGGGTATGCAAATGCTACCACAAATAATAAAAATTGTAATTTCACGTTATTTTTATAATCATTGCATTGTTTTGAAAATATTGTTATTGTCATGTATATGAACACTTAATAACTACTTCTAACTTATTCTAGAGATGTTATGTTATTTTAAGTCCTGTATCGAAATATTTTAAACAATTAATAGCTTGTAACAATTAAACATTTGGCTAAATATTAATTCTGAAGATAACATTGTAAAAATGGCGTTGAACAGCCCACTATAATATCATAATTATCTACCTTAAGCAAAACAAAATGAAAGAAATTTCTAAAATTATTTAAGAAAATAAATAAATAAACAAGTGGAATTAAATTAATGAAATGTTTCACTTTAAGCGAATTAAAGTAAGTATTACAGATTCAAGTGTGAAAAACTCACTTTTTATAAATATTGAAATATCGAGATTCCAAACTAATATGCAAAATTTTATACTTTTTAATAAATATTTTAAGTATTCTTTTACAAATTCAAATCAAATAATTATTCTCTACCGATATTTAGTTAAAATTCACTATTTTGCACGTGCTTAAAAGTATGAGTTATTCAACGTTTAAAACGTGGATTATAATTTTATTTATTTATTTTTTTTTACTCAGTAGTAAAAGATTTTTTTAATTTGAAAAATGGCATTATAATGTTTTACTTTCGATGTTGATATACAGTGCATTCAATGTACAATGATAATTTTCAAAATTTTTAAATAACTTAAATGATGTTACTTTTATTATTTTTTCCACGAAGTAAGCTTATTTATTGAATTTAACAACAACAACAAAAGTAGCAATTCCTCTTTCCTTAGAAGAAATGAAATATACACGATAAATAAAAAAAACATGAAAATTTCTTATGAATAAACTGATTATACGTTTTATTTTTTTCAACATAACTTAAAATAATTATACTTATTATTTAACTGACAAAAATGTATGCTGCAAAATTCGTTTTACATTGCAAGACTCGATAGCGTTTGGATTAAATTACCAAGACTTTAAGTACAAAAAATGTATTCATTAAACTTTTTAAAAAAGAAAATGAGGAAAATGCGAATAAATTACTAAAAATTTTGTAGCTATAATATTATCGTTCTTGAAATTATCGTTTAGCTTACAGTACTAAATTTGAAATAATATGTGGAAGAAAATGCGAATATATGCATGCATGATTTTTTTGAAATGTAAAATCTATACCTAAAACTTAAAAAAACTCCAAATTCTACTTCAATGTACTGTCATTTTAATGAGAACTAGTATGGTTTTATTCGGATTTTTCTCTTCTTCCCATAAATTACCTTTCTAATTTTTAATTTGAATTTTTTTATTACTATCCTAGCAATTCTTATCTTACTGGAACTACTCATAAGATAATGCGTTTTATTTTTCTTAATATTCGTACAAATTATTTTATATATTCTTTTCCATTCATTTATTATGATCCCAATATATGTAAATACAATACATTATGTTAGTAGATTTAAATACAAACAAACAAAAAGGAATTGCTGTCAGTGGTAAATGTAAAACAGTCTTTCATTTTAATGGTCACAATTTCAAAACCATTAGCTGTTATAGATTTAGAATTTGTAAAATATTTTGTAAAATATGTTTTGTTGTAAAGAAATTTTCAATATATAATCTCATAAGTAAAAGCTGTATTATATATGTCTAACTTCAGATTGTTGTCGGATGTACGAATATGTTTGTGAGTACACTTTTATCAGTATCACCTTTTACTCTTGGCAGTGGAATTATAAGCATAAAATTTGGGGAAAACTTATGAACTATTCACCGTTTTGCAACGAAATTTGGCACAGAGATATATTACAATGTTAGAAAGAATATAGCAACATAAGAATATGAAACAGATTTTAATTTTCAATTTAGATACAAGTCATATCAAAAAGTGTCGAATCATAAATCAGAGATAAAGCATTTACCTCAGGAAAAATCTGATATGGATGTGACCTCTGTGAACTGCTATACAAGCTTCACAGTGAATTGATCATACTGTTTATGAGGGTATCAATAAGTATTTGTGGCAACAAGCCCAATTTTTCCAAAAGTGGGACTTTTAATTCCTGGGGGATTATGGGAGGGGAGCTACACTGAGAAATGGCTTTTCCTAGACCATCCCAAACATATTCAGTAGAATTGTGATCGAGGTTGGAGCAGTTTCTTTTTACACCTCGAATTTCACTTGAGATTCGCCAAGTAGGTGGAATGCAGAGGTTGTTTTTCTCAATGTCATCGGTTTTTCGGCTTGATGTCAGATGAAAGGACTCCGCAACATTTTAAGGGCGCACGTGAACGGCGTAATGCTATCTGCATAGAGAAGCTGGTCTTGTAACTGCGAGGCTCAAAAACGTTACGTAGGAGAGATTTTCATGATGTTTCTGAATCAGTTCCTCAAAACGAATTTTGCTTTCTAATGCCAACTATAAAAGCAGTAATAAATTTTAAAAAAATTTCAGTTGTAGTAATATAGGTACATTAACAAAGTTTTACAGTAAATAAATGAAAAGTTTTCACGATCATGGTAATCTGGTTGGTATAGTAATGGACTATTCACGTAATTTAAAGCATAAACCGCCGTTCTGCATGATGAATGTAACACATATTATTACATTCATCAGGACTTCAGCACTTTTTCATTGGATTTAAGGAGTAAGATGTCGCCCAAACTGTCGACCTTTTTTCATTATCTAACGATCATCCACCTCTTCCTCTTCATTTATCTTGGTTCCCAATGGGCTAAATCCATGATGGTCACATGATAAATGTACACTCACGCGTTCTTCATTAAATAAATCAAAAGTAACGTTAGACTTATTGTTCTATTTGTAAAATTTAGATACAATATACCAAACTGGATAAATAGACTTGGTGTCCACCTGGTAAGCCTAGGGATGCGGGTTCGATCCCAACTCGAATCGATAGATTTTCTGGATGCTAAAATTGTAGGCACGTATGTCATATGATTATTTTGCGTATACAAGATCCCTGGAGTTTCAACTTGACTCTGGTACTTTCGGCAAAATTAAATCATAGAGATAGAGCATCCGATCAGAGCTTGAATTAAACAAATTCAAGCGTCAAAAATTTGGTAGCGGGAGTGGCCCCTAGATGGCGCCACCAACGATAAGGCTCTCATACTTGGGGGGACTT
>BMAV01022917.1:0-82645 GCA_019973955.1 Trichonephila inaurata madagascariensis
ATTTAAAAAAATATAGAAATGTTTGTCAAATTTAAATTACATCTTCTTTCAAATTTGACTTATAAATGTAATTAGACACATTTTTCTTATACATGAATTTAGAGTAAACTTGAATATTATCACTACTTTACTTATCAGGTAACGAGGAAACACACATATTTACATGGAGAAGGAATTTTAATAGATTGTAAGGTACATTTCATAAATAGATAAGTTTCCCTATTTTAAACTTCAACAAAAACCAACAATATAAATAAATAGTTTTGCAACATATCTGAAACTTTTTAAACATAATTTCATAACGCAATGTAATGGATGTATATTTGATTCACAAATATATTCACACACACACACATATATATATGGAAATGGATGTTTGTATATATGACCTAGCTTCACTTCAACTCTGTTCAACCAATCAGAAGCAAAATTGGCATGTATATGTATTTTTTGTGGAGAAGGTTTTTGTGCGATCTTCTTTCTTGCAACCCACCACCGCCAGGTAGCGCTACAGCATATACAATTCTGTACCCTTCAATCAATCACCAGATTGCCAACATGGTCGCCGATAATGGTGCCAACTTAGCTCCTTCACCAACATTTCGCTATGTTTCCATTGAATCGCCATTATAATGCAAGAACGCGTTTCTTGCTAATATTTATAATTTTAACATAAAATAAACACAACAGAAAGTAATATTAACGTGTTAAGCATTCAGATATAAATTATTTACACTATTTTAAGCGTTCATTACACAAAATTTGTAACAATGTGTTACTTTTGCTGAGCATAGATCAGCTTCGGAATGCGTTTTCAAAAATCGATCCAAAAGAGAGTTACGAGGCGTTATAAATAGCAAAAAATCCTTTTTATCATCACTTTAAATTTAACAAATATGGCTCTTTGTTCAGCAGAAATATACTAAAAGCTTGTTTTGTTTATTTTGCAATTCACGTAAAATTAACTCATTAAAAACTTATTTTTTCTTCAATCTGTATTGTTTAAATTTTTCGATTCATCCTTGCGAAGACCGGTATACCAGCTTGTATATATTTTATTCATCGTTATTTGAGTAAAAAAATGCTAAATAGAAAGGATTAAAATTCCTTAGAATTCTAATAGTTTATTTTATGAATTTATCATTTTTCCTAGATATAGTTACCTCAATTTTTCTAATATTAGATAAAATTACTTATTATTATTATTTTTTAATTCATATATAATCCTAGTGTCCCTTAGGTATTCATAGTATGTAAATTATTTTTTTTTAATTGTTCATTTCTATTCTTTTCCTACCTTTGCTAAGTGCTAAAATTCAGCCATTCCTATGCTTTTAATTTGCATTTGTGTCTAGAAACTCGCAAACATTTGTTTATTTTACTCAGGTTTAGCACGGGTTCTGCATTTTTGAATGCAACTTTTAGGTGAATTACTTTTATCTTGTAATTCCATCCATTATTTTCAAGAGGGTTTTTGCTCAATATTATTAAGCAAAGGAATTTTGGGAACAAACCTGTTCAACCTTTATATGAATTATTTTATAAGAGCTGTCATAAGTCAACAATGTTTATGATATTGCAGCATCCACTTTTTATAATTTAAACTCCATTATATTTTTAATTTCTCACATAACTTTCAATGTTTGGTTATCTTACAATATCGGAATACAATTGGTCAAAACATGCATTGCCATTCAAACTAAAAGCGTATACAAAACTTCAGTTCATTAGGTTGAAAACATCAGCTTCAAATTTGAGTTAAAAGATTCCAACCGAACAAATTATAATGTAAGTTAAATAAAAGCTTGTAAAAAGGACAAGAATAGGATTTCCAAAATTGAAGCATATTTATCATTTCAGCCTCTGTAGCGCATTCCAGCTGAGTCGATCATCACAAAATTCATTTTTAATGCATCTCTACTCAACAAAAGATCATCCATCTTTATGAGACAACCGGAGTTATCAGACTTGAAATTTACCAAATATATGATTTTTGTTGAGCTACAGAGGCTGAAATTATAAATATGCTTCAATTTTGAAATCTTTTTTGGTCCTTTTAACTTTATAATGTTCGGTTAATTTACTCAATTAAGCTTAATTTTTCAACAAAACTAAGTTTGTTAAATGCTTTAATTTAATCAATATTTTGACCAATAACCAGATATAAAAATCTATTAATTAAATACTTTAAAACGCATAATTGTTTAACCCCTGTAAACTGCTTATTCCACTGTGTTCCATGATTCAAATTGAAGAACGTTGAGGAGATTTTTTTTTTTTTTTTTTTTTTAGTTTTCACGTTTTTAAAACAGCGATTAAATTTTTTCTATGAAACTCAGACAAAAAATAATTACATATTCGAAATAATCATTAATTCCGCTACGATATAGCATAATTCTTTTTACAAAGTAATAACATTTGTATTTTTTAAGATTTTTTTTTTTTTAAATGAGTCAAAAACAATACGTTTTTATGAAAAGGATTTCTAAATTGTTCCGTATGAATTTCTTTTCGTTTTAATGAATTGTTATTTTACACTAAAAAAATCCATGCTTTTCTCTTTTAAAACCAGTCATTAAAAAAAATGTCGAAAATTTTATTTTTTATGATTTTCAAAAATATTTCCAATTTTTATTAAATTATTCGTCATTTAGATAGATAATCACAGGAAACCTTTTTTCGTGCGTAGATCTGTACGAAGATTGAAAAAATTGCTCAAACATTACGGATTTTAAAAAACTGTTTGTGTTACTTGTCTGATACCCTTTTTGCGAGAGTTTATCTATGCAATATTTTTGTTGCATTTGTTTTGTTTAAAAATTACCATTGTTTGCAATCTATGTGAAAATTTTGAAAGCATTAACTTAAAAACTAAGGCCAAGAAAATAAAAACTTTAATAAAAAACGCGATTTTACAAAAAAAAAAGTCAAGTGTTTGGCGAAATTAACCGGCAAATAACCTTGCAGCAATGTTGCATTGAATGAGATGAACAGACTGAGAAACCTATCCAGCAATAATTAAAAAGTAAAAAAATAAATTAAAACTAAAAAAAACAACATTTTTTTAAAAACAAGCTTTTATTTAAATGCTCTAAAATGAGTAAAATAAACTTTTCTTCTAAAACTTTTTTTACTATCAACTTATATAACGTCATTACTTAATTTATATGATATAAAAGCTTGTCGCGAGATTTACCTGTATATAGATAAACAAGTAAATTAAATAATTTAATTTGATATTAACTGATTGATTTTAATTTTTAAAGTTTTCAAACTAAGTAAATACGCGAGTACCTAAAACTCGCGACAAGCTTTTATATCATATAAATTGTGTAATGACGTTATAAGTTAACAGTAAACAAGTAATATAAAAAAAATTAAGTCTCAATTCCTATTTAGATCAACAAAGAAAAATTTTATTTTAGCTACTTTTTATTAAATAGTTACAATTAATATAAATATGTATATACATATGACGGAATAACAACATTAAGTGGTAATTAATTTTTATTAATTATCATTAAAGTATAGTATTGTCGTCCATAAAAATCGTGTATATAAAATTTCAGTTCAACTGAATGCTTTAAAACGTGAGAAAAACATTTTTCAAGTTTTGACACCAGTCACCAAAAAAGTCGTTACGTCGCCAAATTAGCTGTATTTGTAATTCTTTAAATAATTAGTTTTAATCAATTAATTTTCATTAATTATAATTAAATTATTGTACTGTCATCCAAAATAGTCATGTATATAAAATTTCAGCTCAATTGAGTGCTTTAAAATGTATTTTATTAGCGATTGAAAATTTCAACAATATAAGAATAAATAAATGATTCAATAAACTTATACAGTGCTTCTCAAACTTTCAATACTCATGACCCAATATTCAATCATCATTTTCATCGCGCCCCCCTCCATACAATAACATTGTATTGAATTCAATAATACTAAACTTCTACACTAAAGCTACAGTACGAATTTTACCTCTTACGCGTGTCACCGACGTATATAAACGTCTCGCTTAGCCAAAAATTTAATCTTCAAGACGTATATATACGTCTTTCTGAAGTACGATCTTTCTGTGCACTGCTATCCATAAAATTATTCCTAAGGCTTTGGAGTACAATGGAAAGACCTTGACAGTCTATGCAAAGCATTTACTTATTTCAGAGGATTTTGCTTATTTATTCCTTTTCTCCTTCCCCCAAAAAAAACATCAAATTACGCGCGTCTAAGTGGAAAACCATGGCATTAGGGACCGAACCGCGTAACTTTTAATCGGCAGTTTTAACGAATTAATCATAAACCGTATAAATCATTAAGATAAGTGTTAATACAAGCCCATGGGGCACTGGTAATTATCAAACTTGTTCTTAACTTAGTATTGTTAAATTAATAATAAAATAAATTGTACAGTACAGATACTTTTATAAGTGTATTATATCAGTGTAAATGTGTATTTTATATTTTATTATGTCAGAAAGTATTTTGTTTGCTTACTTTCAGTTTATTCATAATGTTTTGAATAATCTTTAGTTTTCAACTTTTCAATATGATCGCGCCCCCCTTGTAGAGTTATCACACCCCTCAAGGGAGCGCACCCCACAGTTTGAGAAACACTGCACTAATATATAGAAAGTATGAGTTAATAGCAGGAATTGAAAACAGTTTTAGGGGACAAGTTTATTTATTCTTTTAAGTGCATTTAAATCTTAAATTGTTTTTATAAAAGTTTTTTTTTTTTTTACTTTTATTAAATCAAGTGAAGAGGGTTATAAGAATGATTTTCAAGGCACACAAAAACTTAATATTAGAACTCAGATACTTTTATCTTAAAATTAATATATAGTCAAGCATGATCATATGAAATATACAGTGAGAAAGTAGATTATGGTTAGTGTGACAGAAAACTGAGAACGATTCCTAAGTATTGTTTTCTTTAAACTAAAAAGAATGAGTGATATGACTGTGTTTCTGTTTTGAAGATTTCTAGAAATATTTAACCAATATTTAACTAACTATACACATTTGCTCAGGTGCCTTCTTCGTCCTTGATCGTAGTTTAGAATTAAAATGTCTGATGTAAGGCTGTTTTTAACCTCCTGGCACCCTGGGCACTTCAAACTGTTACGGCCTTCTCCTACTATTTCCAGAGCATCCCCCTTCAGTCCTTATCTTGCCAGCCTTGTTTCGTGGTGGCTCTTAGTTCTGTGATTCTTACTATTTTTCCTTTGTTTTTCTTCTTTGGAGAGTCTTTCCACTATCCATCCCCTATAGACTCATTGTGTCACACACTGTCAACCAGCAGCAGTAAGGAAACGATAGTGGCTTGGTTTGGTCATTCGTGTTCATTTATTACCAGCGGCGTAACGGAGAATATTAGAGACCCTCTTCAAAGTCAGGTTTTGGGTGGCACGCCGTATCTTACAAAAAGTACGTACTTCACATCAGTCAGGCTTTGGCGCCTAGAATCCTGGGTCCCACCACGATGCGGGATAACGGGGGTTTAAGTTATGTCACTCTTTCTTACCTTACATCAGGGGTGTCCAACACGCAGCCCGCGGGCTGCATGTGGCCCGCCAGTAAGTAAGTTGCGGCCCACCGACTCTTTTAAAAAAAAATTTAAAAATCAGATTTTTAAAGTTTTTTCATTTTTAAATTTATTTGAGGGGAAATATATATATATAAATCTACTCTATATTTGTCTGTTACCTGTTCTTGTTTTAAAATAAATCCTTTTTGATAATAGAAATGTTCTTTAGCTTATAAAATAAATTTATATTTTATCAGAGTTACATTTTTTACTATAATAAATTACTTTTTTAATAAATTCCAAACGGCATTACGCATATCCTTTACACTATGAATGGTACATGATTCTCTGTGAGCTCGACATTCATTTCTTCCTCTCCTTTTCTGTTTAGAGTGCGCAAAGAGCAAGAGGCAGTCAGAGATATTTTTAAAGTTTAAAAAAATACTCAGGACGATTAAGATAAAGGGCAATGTGTACTTAATCGTTTGCGAATGACAGCACAATCAAACTTCAACAATGGGTAACGAAAGATCAATTCAAAAGGAACACCGCCATTTTCAAAAAAATGACAACTGTAATTTTTTAAACATTATTTGATCATTGTATTATTATATTATCTAAACATTATTATATTATCTATGTCTGTATACATGAAAAATAATGAAAATAACAATAATAATTCATTCTGTTTTAAATTTTCATTCCAATAAATGTTTTTTTTTGTTTCCAAATCTGATAGAAAGGTACATATTTTTATGTGCGGCCTGCGAGATTAAAATGTTTTTCCGAAGTGGCCCGCAAGGTCATTTGGGTTGGAAACCCCTGCCTTACATCATCATGAACAACCCGCCTACCCTTTTGTAAGTCAATACAGTAAATTAATGAATTTTTTTGCAATTTCAGTATAGATTGTACAATATGTATGAACTGTTTTACAATTGTTAATTATCATCTTTTTCATTGTTTATCGCTTTACTATTTTCTTAGCGTTGGTGCGTTTCCTCTGTGTAATTTTAAATTTTTCATTTTTTTTCGTCCTCCAATTTTTTGCGTAATTCATCTTTTGTTCCTTTGGCCCGTGCCTAAGCCTAATAATGGCCCTGATCTATTGAAATTATTCCTTTTGTTGTATTTCAACGTGACGAAAACAAACAAGCAATCAAACATAATCAGTTGAAATTAAAATTTTTAACTTGAGATTAATAGTTGATACATTATTTATATTGAAAAGATACTTATATTCGAATTTTAATAAAATAAACCCATGTTCACTTTTATATATTCCTTTAATACATTTAAAAGATTTCTTATAAACTAAGTAAAATTATAACATAATCTAAAATTTAGATATTTTTTTTATTTTAAAAATTAAAAATGTTTTATAGAAACGTAAAATGCTGATCACAAAATGAGCTTATTATTGAAATAAAAGTAATGATTACTAACGCAAACCATTCTTTTAGATGTAATAAAAGTTTCGAACGTAAAAACAATTTCATGCGAAACATCAGCTGCGTTAAGTGGTTTATTTTTTTTAATGTTTACCGAGTTGTTTGTATCATTCCTAATCATATAAGAAGTTCAGGAGAAATTTGATGCAATACTTTGTAGACACAAATTATACTTGTCACAGCGTTGGATTTATTATCAGTTATTGGATGCATACTAATGGAAATAATGTATTCTTAATCCCCGAGAGTCATAACAAACAAAGACAGTAATTGCCAATTACAGGGCACACATTATTAATCTTATTATATCTGTAAACTTCAAAAGGGACAACGAAACATTTTCCCAAGAAGAATGGTGCACAAGTTATTACGTAGGATACACTGTAACTAATTTAAATTGCGTTCATCTATTTTAACGAAATCGATTTTCCCTAAGCAGAAAAATAGTTCACTTGGTTCGATATAGCTACAATGTTATTCAAATTTCATATTCGTCCATTTTATAATTTGTTATTGTTAGTTATTAATGAGTGATACAGATGGCTGAATAATATTCAATTCCTACAATAAGTTCAATCTATCTCTTTATATATTTATTTATTTAGTTATATATATTGTTACGTAGATCCGGGTTCTAGGATTTTATGCAAAAACAATCACAAAGAAAATAAACAGTTCTTTAAGAGCGATGCGAATTTTTTATTATAAGTCCAATCCTTTAAATACAGGATTTAGTAGCAATATTCTCAGAGTAAATCTCCGAAGGTCTTCACACCTTCAAAAGCACTCAACACACAATTGCCAGTGTTTAAAAATACACATATGTAGCAGCTTATTCACAAGCACATCCGAGCTAATCGCTAGTCAAAACAATGTTCACTCTTCGCTGGTTGAAATCAGACTGATTGACTGCTTTGACACTTGTCTGGGAACTGGAGTCTGGTCAGACTCCTCCATCCCATATCGGGAACTGAGTGGGCATTGTGATGAGTTCTTGGTTGGGAGAGTAGGTGTGGCCACTAGAGCAGGGGACGAATGGCAATCCAGCAGGCTTCGTCGGTTAAAAATGGGGTTTTTCTATTGGCTCGTGAGCTTTTGGACTTTGAGATGAAATTGCCTGATCGTTAAAGGAAGAAAAAATTAATCTATTGAGTTAAGAGACATTATAGTTAAGTTTAAATTTAAAATTAGAAATTAAATAAATAGGAATCTTAATCAAGCACTGCTTCCATGAGCATTAGTGCTTGATCTTTAAAATCTTTGGTTTTCTTTAAAGTAGGGAGGATTTGTTTAAGCTTAGGGAATTGTTTAAATATATTGGAAACTATTTTACAGAGAGCTATAAATATCAGAACTTTTGCTATTATTAATTTCAGTAGCGGGGGTAGCATGAGGAGGACTTTGTCTTTCAGAGTTACTATTATTGGTGGTAGAGGGTTGGGGTCATTGTTATTGGAAATACCAGAAACAATACTGGCGAAGGAAATTCCTTCGACAACATTATTACTGGTGAAACCTTTTCTATTGCGATTAATTAAGGGGGCACCATTTTTTGGTTTAGGGAAGTTAGGGCATTTCGTGTAGCAGGCAGTATGCCCGTACACGTGACAATTGATACAATAGGATTCTTCTGCCTTTCTTTAATCTCACAGATTTTAGTCGGGTGCTCCTTTCCACACTTGAGGCATCTGGGGTTAATATGGCAATTAGCGGCAGTATGGTAGAAATTATTGCAATTAAAACATTGAATGGCACCACGAATGGAGTACCCTTCAATTTTAACGTGCATGTATCCCAAGTGGGAAAGGTCAAATACGGATAAATTGAATTTGTTACGCGGTATTGTTATCAGGTAAAAGGGGAGTGAGACTTTTGTTTTTCTTGAAATTAATTGGCTGACACTGGTTACAGTGTAGCCAAGATCTTCTAAATCAGTTAAAATTTCGTCGGTTTTAGTGCATCCTGGTAACCCTTTAACAACAACTTTAATCGGTTTTTCTTCCTTAGGCTTAATGACATAGAACTGATTGACTGCGGCTGGCATTGCCCTATTTATAAACCCGACGGAAACTTCCAGAAAAATCCGCACGCGCCATAAAGCGTGAACTTCGCGGCGAGATCCACTACATTCTAGAAGAATCCAGAGGGTTCCAAACTCGCCAATAGGGTCGCCAATGACGCCAAAACGGTCACCAAATTTGTGATGAGCTTATTCGCCAAAAATGATGCCAACTTGGCTCTACCACCAAGATTTCACCAAGTTCTCATTGAATGGCCATTATAACGTAAAGGGTGGCATTGCTTGTGAATGGTAAAATTTTAACATGAAATAAACATAACATAGAGTAATATAAATGCATTAAACATCCAAATACAAATTATATACACTATTTCGTTAAAATTCGTAACACTATATATATATATATATATATATATATATATACAGATGTGACATCTCTCGTGTTCTTCTTCTAACATAACTCCTACGTTCTTTGACGGCCACGATTAATGGCAAAACTTTTCCAACCCAATACCAAGAAGAGAAACAGGGCGAAAATGCAAATAAGATATACTTTAAAAGGATAGAGGGTTTAGTGAGATAGAATGGCAATCTTAGAGATAACTTAGTGCGTAACAGTTCGGAATAAGTGTTAGACGACCTACTCTCAAGGAAGAAGGATACGCTCATCGTCGCTAAGAATAATAATTATAAGAAGGAGTAATAGTACCTGAATATACCTATCTACTAGTAGCAGAATAGGTGAGTCTCCAACCAAGGTAGGAGGGTTACTCTATAAAAGGTAATATTTTGTATAGGAAGTTAGATTAGGCAGATAATTAAATATAATTAAGATAAGTGATCTAGTTGTGCGATCTGAATTAAATATTCAGATTAATTTGTGGCTTATTCTCACTTAAAGAAAGTTGTTCTTTAGAATTAAGTAATTTAAGTTATTCTTAATAAAAGTTGTGTTAAGAATTACAAAATGTCTCATCTTTTAGATAATCCCACACCTCTAGCTTACGCGCATCCAACAAGACATAGCTATCACAGGATGGCTATGTCACACATATATGTATATATTGTCCCAGATTTCAATCGATAGTAAAATAATTGTATTCATTCTTTTGAATTAAGGTATCCGACTACGTTCGGAATCGTGATTTTGAAAAAGTGTATAAATGGATAACATTTATGATATTTAGTGTCACTTAGATTAAAAAACGTTTATAAAATTGTTTAAATTATAGTATAACAATAAAAATTATTTAAGTATAATATTTTGACAAAAAATGAACATAGAATGACCCATTTTCAAAAATTCTCTTTTTATAAAAAGTGTTTCTATTGTAATAATATTTTGCCTGTATATACTTCAGACCTCTCTACAGAGGATGAACTAGAATTTTTGAAACATACAGCTTAAAAGTGGATTTATCCATATTTTACTACAACAGAGGGGAGAAATTTTAAGAAAAAAAAGGCCGATAATTATTTCAATTGGTATTACTTCTGAAAATAATCCTAGTCCAAACTCTCTGGAGAAGTCTTTACTTTATATAAGCACACACACACACACACAACACAACATATTATTATTATCGAGCATTTTTTTATATATATATAAAAGGAGAACATTTTGAAAAAAATTATTCTAAGGTAAATTTTTGTCAAAATATTGTATTTAACTAAGTTTTTTTTGGTTTTTTTTGTCATAATGTTGTTAAACCCATTTTATACATGTATTCTAATCTAAGTGACACTTATCTATTTATGCACTTTTTTAAAATCATGGTTCCGAACGTAGTCGGATACCTTAAAATGCATTTTTTAACTTGTAGTGGATGACACTTGATGTTAATACAGTTTTTTCAATTATTCATTCATTAATTAAATTTTACTTTGAACTTTAAATTTATTCTGTGTTATTTCTGACGAGGTAAAATGGCGCCAGTAAGTTTTTCTAACGAATTTTTTCTTGCCTTCAAATACTTTTTTCTTTTTAATTCATACACTGAAATTCAAATACATTTTTTTTAAACTTGCAGTGGATCACACTTGATGTAAAAATAGTTTTTTTAAAATGAATTTATTAATTAAATTTAATTAACTAAAATAAAATGTTTCCTTGTGGACTTGAGTAATAATTTACTTTTTTTTTTCATATTACTTGTTTTAGTTTCAAGCTGTTAACAATCCTATGCATATTTTTGTTTGACTTATATAATATTTAAAATTCACATTTATGTAGATTTTTTCTTGTAAATTACAAATCATAAAATATTTCAAATGTAACTATGAATATAAAAATAATATTTTATAAAATATTTTCAACGTAGGATTGATACATGATAGAAAGGCCTTAAATCAGCAATTCTCAACATGTGAGCCGCTTTCACTAGGGGTCGTAATAATCCTACGTGGGGGTGCGAGCATTTCTAAAAGATGAAAATAAATGATTATTTAAAAAATATATTCATTTACTAAAATGAAGCAGAACAAAATACATTCTAACATAATAAAAATAAAATGAAAGTTTCATATTTATTGCAGTTCGTTTTAATTTAAAATTAGGAAGTAAAAGTAATATAATACTTATTTTATTATTTAAAAGTGACTTGCTTAAAATACCGTAAATTCCGGCGTATAACGCCCACCCTTACTTTAGAGCTGCATTTTTTAATTTTAAGATACATTCGCCGTATAACGCGCACTCCCTTTTTGACGAAGAAACTTTAAACGTATGTATGCGATTTTCGTATGTTTTGAAGCCATTTATTTAAGATATTATCCCAAACTTTTGAAAAAATAGTATACTTCTAAAAATGCAACCCTTTAAATCCATAAGAAATGTCCTTTCTTTGAAAAACTGTATTTTTATGTATGTAGAAGACTAATTTTTTTTTTCATTTTACAAGCTCTCATTTTTATACCCGGTTTATAACGCACACCCGTAAGTTTCGATCTCATTTTTTGTATTAAAAGTGTGCGTTATACGTCGTATTTTAGGGTAACTATTACTTAAAAGCAACACTTAAAATAAGTATTACTTAAAAAGCAACTTACTTTATAAAATCATACAGAAAACAAATGACAACTATCACTGATATTATGTACTACAGTTAACATTGAATAAGAATATTTATATTATATATATATATATATATATATATATATATATATATATATATATATATATATATATATATATATATATATAGCTTGGTTTCAAACTGTTGTAGTATCATGATAAAGACATTTCAGGTAAAACTGCAATTAAAGTAAGTTTTTTAAACTAAATAATAATATATTTTGAGAAAAATTCTTGATATTTGCATGTAAATTTTAGTACTCTACTTTTTCAACTGCTGTTGATTGTTTTTACCACTTACAGACTATCTCTTTAAATTTATTTGCTTGTATATTTGATGATCTGTGTTCATTTTAAACAATTATTATTTTTTTCCTGTTTTGTCACCTTAGGAGTGTTTGATAAATAATCTATATATTTAAAACAGCAAAAAAAAAAATGTATTGCAAACCAAAAGCAATTAGGACTTATTAATAAGACAAGAAATATTTTTCATTAGTTACATTCTTAAGAAAAGTCATTTTGAACAATACATCAAAATGCTGTCTATAGCAAATATCTATGATTATAAATCCTTAGTAATAAAAGTAATAAAATATGTTTGCTTATATGTAAAAAGAAATCTAATTTTTTTTTTCTAATTTGCAGCTCAAGAAGGCAAATAATCGAAGAATGAATTCCTCAGATACAGTCCTATTTATTATTTGGAATCCTATACTTATGAGCTAATATCGTTTTAATGAGCTTTTGGAAATAAAACTGCGTTGGATCAAATAACCATTTAAGATTTTATTTAGGGTTGGTCATATTAGAGAATCTGAGTAAGTCTGAAATAAAAACATCAATTGTCAACCAGTTTCATATTCTTTCTAAGAAAATTGAAAAAGTATTTTCTATTTTGTTGTTACATCTATGTTACACTATAAATTATAAATTCTTTTACAAGTACATAAAATTTGTAATAAACACACTCGGTATGAGTGTTAGAAATGCAACATCGGGAAATCTGTTCATCTTAGGAAAATAAGTAATTACAAAACTATACAATTTGCTGTTGTTGTTTCTAATGCCACCTGCTTGACGTAGTCAGATCGAGGCCCACGAAATTTATAGTGGCAAGGGGCGAGAAGTACGATTGTCGTTGGTCTTAGCCTTGAGCACCATACAGGTGACAGTATGATTTAGCGCGGAGAAATTCCAGAAGGGAGGATAGAACATTACGATAGATGGCGCCACCATCTATCTCCATCTCCTCAATTTCGGCATAGAACTGAAGGGCACGGAAAGTTCCCTGTAATCGTGCTTCAGCCCACAAGACTTTCAGACCCACTGATTTAACGTGCGTGTGTACTCGGAGGGTATTTAGTGGCATCGGGCATCGAAACCAGGCCTTCCGGTTTGGAGCCCGATGCTCTAACCACTAGGCCACCCATGGCCCCACTATACAATTTAATGAGGAAATATGAGATCGCATCTAGAAGGATAGGTATGTAAGTCTGTTGAACATGAGAGTTCACGGAGCACAGAATGTTATAAATATCCTTCAAAAAGAATGCACTAATTTTGAAGAGCTTGATTGTAACCAAAAACACATCAGAATACTTAGACTGTCACATTCTCTTGCAAGCATTAAACCCCTTCAGGGGATTCCATATAGTCATCCCAGTATGTGTAAAATATTTCGAATTGTGTAATTGTGAATGGAAAAATTGAATAGAAAGCCCTTAATTTTCTTGTTAGAAAAACAGTAGTGCAGACGCATTCCGATAAACATGGTGAGAGAGACACAACTGACGAATTATTCTAGTGGGTCTCCACACACTTCATGAAGAAGGCCTTTGAATCAACACCAAAGTTGCTTTTCGTTTGTAATAACATGGGCTTAAATCTTGGCTTAAGTCAGTGCTTCTCAAACTTTCAATACTTGGGACCCAATTTTCAATCATAATTTTCATCGCCCCCTCCATAAAATAACAATGTATTGATTTCAAAAATAACATACTAAAAGCTACGTGCTAAGGCTACAATATGACCAATTATAAACCGTACAAATTATTAAGATAAGTATTACATTTTGTGTATAATTTTGTATATGACAAGCCCATCGGAGTCGCTAGTAATTATTAATCTTGTTCATAACTTAGTATTGATAAATTAATTATCAAATACATTTTGCAGTGCAGATGCATTTATAAGTGTATCATATTAATGTAAATATGTATTTTACTTTTTATTATGTCAGAATGTATTTTGTTTTGCTTCCATTCAGTAAATTAAAAAAATTTTCAAATCTTTTATTTTTGACTTTTTGATATGCTCGCACCCCCTTGTAAGGTTATCGCGACCCCAAGGGTGGTACACCCCACAGTTTGAGAAATACTGATCTAAGTGCATGATGGTATATTCACACAAATTCATTTTCTCTGACAAGGAACGATTTTGTTTCAACAGTAAAGGTCCATACTGATGTATCTCGTATTGATTTGACTGAGGCTCAATCTGACCTCCATTGTGACCTCACGATAATACGGTGTCATTGTTTTAGATGATATTTGCTATGATAGCAAATTGTGGCTGTTCCGTATTGGTGCCATTTAAATGGCCAAATAATCAGGGGATGGAGTGGAGGACTGTAGCCTCAGACCAATCACTATTCTTTGCTCAGAACGTATGGAATTCCACTCTCCATTACAATATTGTCCTTCGCACAAAGCGCATTATAGCAGGGTTTTGAACCGTAATTTTTTTCGTTCTGGTTTTTGTCCATGTTTAACTGAAAAACTGTATCGGTTCAGTTCCGATTTTCGTTCAGCCAAAAGTAACGGTTTTTTATTCAGTTTCAAATAAATAATTTTATTTTATGTATGTTATTAATTGAACTAAAAGGATGATTTTATCCTAAACAAAAAATGTATTTATATCAAAATTTAAGATATATCATTTTCTTAATTTTTTTTTTAATTCCACCTATTTACTGTCTACAAAATAATTTAAATTTATTTTCAGCTAAAATTAAGCTTAAGTGCTGGAATTCAATAAAGATTTTACCATATTATATGTATTTTTCTCTCTAGTTGGACAATGCAAAATCGGCCTTTTAATATTAGCGCAGTGCTTCTCAAACTTTCAATACTTGCGACCCAATATTCGATTATAATTTTCATCACGTCCCCCCTTCGTACAATGCATTAAATTCAATAATACTATACGTTGATGCTAAAACTACAGTACGACTGTAACCTCTTAAGTGCCGCTGACGTATATAAACATCTTGCTACACTAGTGCGTTATTTGTCCCGGACGTATATATACGTCCTTCCGAAGTACGATCTTTTCTCAAAACCGTTATCCATAAAAAGTTTTTCCGAAGGCATTTGGAATGCAATAAAAGGACCTTGACAGTGTTTGCGAAAGATTTACTAATTTCAGAGAATTTGCTCATTAACTTATTTTCTCCCCTCCCCCCAATACACCACATACGCTCGCTGACGTATTAACCGGTGGCATTGGTGAGCGAATCTCGCAATTTTTAATAGGCATTTTAAGGACTATAATTATAAACCATACAAATTATTAAGATCAGTGTTAATGTTCGCATATAATTTTATATATGACAAGGCCACGGGTTTACTGGTAAATTTTAAACTTATTCTTAACTTAGTATTGTTATAAATTAATCATAAAGTGCATTGCGCTGTAACATATATATATTTATAAGTGTATTACATCAGTGTAAATACGTATTTTATTTTTATTTGTTTACTTTCAGTAAATTAATAAATTTTTAAAAATAATATTTTGTTTTCTACTTTTCAATAGTTTTGCGCCCCACTGTTTGAGAAACACTGTATTAGCGTCTTCAAATTTTAACATAAGGGATGGAATACGCAACTTTTTCACCATCCCCGAGCATCTGAAATATATTCAATTAAAATTGGCGTTTTTCATAGAATTTTTAATTGCGTATATATGCAACACTTCTTATTCCTATAAGATTATTAAAAGAAAAGTTATGATCAAAAAGTACTCCATCTTCAAAGTGATCTCTAGTTTCGTAATTTTCATTTTCCATTTCGATAACGGCATATTCTTCTTCAATTTTGGATCCTAGTAAGTTGAACAATAAAATCATATTAGCCATATTGTCTGTAGCAATTGAATAAATTTGCTGAATATTGATACTGTATTTTAAAACAACATGTGTTGAATTTTTAATGAAGAATATAACTAAAACTGATATTTTTCTTAAGAAATAATCTACTAATTCATTCGAATGAATTAAGTTTTGCTTTTTCAAGTTGTTCATGTGAAACTGAAAAAGAAAAGTACTAGTGAACATCAAAACAGAAAATCGAGAAGCAATATGCATGTAATGATGATAATTATATAGTTGTATTTAAATTAGAAAATATTGATGGTTACAGTAATAAAATTACTAAAAATACGAGTATATCGAACC
Organism: Trichonephila inaurata madagascariensis; assembly: GCA_019973955.1. Classification (NCBI taxonomy): domain Eukaryota; kingdom Metazoa; phylum Arthropoda; class Arachnida; order Araneae; family Nephilidae; genus Trichonephila; species Trichonephila inaurata. Next base: position 16,537 of record BMAV01022917.1, read on the forward strand.
AAAATAAACGAATATTTTTCCTGTTTTCGATTCAGTTTCGGTTTGAAGCCCTGCATAATAGCTAACACATTCAGGAAGCTTCTCAGCTCTTTCCTGGTAATGGGGTATAAGTCTGAGCACATTTTGGGGTGATTTCCCCCAAACTCTCAGTAGCCGGCAAGTAAATCATTGAGAACAATTTTGGGTACCCCCCCATGGTGACCGTATTTTGATTGTCAGCGTGAGCTAGAGGTGTAAGGGGTTTCAAAAAAGGGAAAAGACATTTTTTATTCTAAATGTTTTTTTAAAAAATAGAACTTAATTCAACAAATATAAATTTAATTAAGCGAGAATTATAAGAAAAACACACAGTGGTAGTTAAACCGAATCGCATAATTTAGACCACTTTTCAAGTTATAATTTTTTAATCCCCTATTCATTCAATAATATTACAATCTAACATCAAATTCATTCCCACCTTAATCCCAAAATTGATTCTCTGGCGCGCAGGGAAAAGTCGGGGGCCCTCAATGTTATCCCTTGTTTTAACGGCTTATTTTCCGGTAACTTCACGATTGGCTGCCTGTTCCCCCTAGTCCCTTTGCGACATAGCCATCCTTTATGACTATGTCTTTCCGGATCCGCGTGCTGGGGTGGGATTATCAAAAAGATGGACATTTTGGTTCTATATACAACTTTTATTAAGAATAACTTATATTACTAAATTTAATTGACAATTTTTTTAAAGGGGATTTAAACCCCCAATTAAACCTTGTATTAAGTCAGATCACCAACTAGATCATTTATCATTATAATAAAAAAACCGATTCATCTAATTTCCCCATCAAAATTTTCCCTTTTTTGCAGATCTCCTTCCTTCAGTGTTGGGATATCTAAATGTAACGATTACGGGTTTCCAACTTCTTTTTTGAACTTCTATTTCTTCCAAAGCTATAGGACAGACAACTCTTGATCCCAATGATTCCACACTAAGTTATTCTAAACTTTCCGCCCTTATCATCAAAGCTTCTATTTTTAAAGTATATCCATTTACATATTATATTGTTTATCTTCTTGGTATTGGGTTTTGGAAAGGTTTTTTATTTCGTGGCCGTCAAGAAATAGGGTTTGTTTTTGGAAGGACGCGAAAAGACGTCCCCCTTTCAAACATACAACCCCAAATTTCAAATTAAAAACTGAAACTTCCATTTTTAAAAGCAATCTTTTTGCATTCTTTTCACATTTTCCCTTGGGTTTTGGTTGGGAAAAAGTTGTCATTAATCTTAGCCCCAAAAAAACCCAGGGTTATGTTAACGAAAAGGCTCGTGAGCCCGTCACAAATGGTCATCCATTTTTCAGACCAGTAACCTTGCTAACAATAGGCTAGGCCAGGGGTGTTCAAACTTTTTGAGAAGAGCGCCACTATCTGATAAATAAAAATTATGCGTGCCACTTGCAACTCTTCCAAATAGGATGAAAATGCTAAAAGACGTAACTTATAAAAATTCGGGGTTTTTTCGCAAATAGCACATTTTTTATTGAAAGTCTAAGTAGTGAAAATTTAAAAATTATAATAATAACTAAGACAAAAGGACAAACTTTGGTTTTATTGTTAGTAAACTTTTTTCAAGTTCAATCAGTCAAGTTAGGCGTAACATAAAAATCAATAACTTGGGCATATTTTATTCAAAATAATTATTAAACAGTCAGTACTTTATAGGCTTTCAAATTATTAATTTTTTCCAAGTTATTTGTGTTAGGACTATCCCTTGAAGATGCTGATAAAATTCAGTTGTTTTAGGTGCATATCAGCTAATTTTGATTTTATGTTCAAAATAGAAAATATTCATCCACAAACATCTGTTGATCCAAGCTTTGAGGGGTGTTGTCTGAGACAAACGTATTAAAATAAAATTGTTATTTGTTGTTATCTTTTCAAACTTTATAATTTTTCAGTAAATTTTCACATGCCACGGTGGCATGCATCTCCACGTGCAACACTGTGGTACGTGTGCCGCGGGTTGGCCACGCCTGCTAGGTGTGCCGTGCGCAGGCCCTCAGGTAGGGGAGGGGGACCTTGGACCTGGACCACTAAGCAAGCCGATTTTGCGATAATTTCTCCCACATTTAAGATACAAATATAAAATGCAACATAACTATAATCAGGGCATCTCAGTTGAAAGTAATTTCAAACTATAGGGAATTCTATTAAATTCTTTTCTTTGTACCGTGATGCGAATTTTACTTATTGAAAAGTTTTTATAATTTCCTTCTCTTTTTTTTACATGTTTCTAACTATTTTACATGAAAATAATCCTCAAGTTCTAGGAAAAATCTTACTAAACATCTTAAAAAAACGTACACAAGAAGCAATTCCTTTTTGGTTATTTTATTCTTAATAACAATATACTATAAGCTATAAGCTATTTTCCTTATGCTATTCCAGCCTTAAGCTATTTTCTTATGATATAAGCTTTCCTAGCTGGCTAAGGAAGCTAAGCTATTAAGATATTTTCCTTTTAAATAAGCTATTTAGTTTAAGATATTTTCATTTTACAATATTTCGCAATCTAGTATTTGCATTCAACTGATGTAATTTTGTCCCTCCTCTTTTATTTCACAGGTGTGTTTTCTTATCATTTCCTGTCTATCACATGTCAAATAGAACCTGGGTAATCACTAAAATCAGTTCAAGAAAACTCATACACATGCATATAAGTAGTATGTAGCTTTGCTTTCTTATGTTCTGCAAAGCACGATAAGGGTGTGATGTGTTGGTTTTGTATATTTAAAATACTAATATATTTTTACTTTTTTAACCTGATAAAACACAACCAAGATAGTAGGGTACTCATTTTTTTTCGGAGGTGGAGGGGGCATTAATATATTTGGCTACCTAACTAATCCACTGATTCAGACTGCCTCTTGTTTCTAGTTGTGTGTGTGTCTCTATTTATGGCAGTCCAATTGCTTATTGATCCCTTTGTGTTATTTCTGTCACATTATTTTTACTACTTTAAAATAAACATCACATATTGTTTGATATTTTTCCCTTTAATTGCTTATTACTCATGTTCACGATGTTTTAATTTCACTGTCATACAAAGTATATAACTCAAAATTTAAATTCTCTTAAATGCATTTTTAACTCACTATTTATGTATAACTCTGCATTTCTAATTCATATAACAATACCTAAATTTGATGTTATTCAAGAGTTAGTAAATTGCACGTTGGTGTTCGTCTACCCAATATGATTCTTAAGAAGTGAATAATTTAAAATAAAGTATTTTTTTTCTGAACTTTCTTAGAATTGTTGTGAAATTTGTTTCACAAAATTTGTTCTTTAAACAAAATAAACCCTGTTCTTAGTTAAATGATATAAAGTTATAATTTACACAAAATCGTGTTGAAGAATAATATTTCAATGAAGACTTTGAAAAGATCTATATTATATGAAATATAATTTTTAGTTTAAATTCATGTTTTTTTGAAAAAAAAAAACCTAAAATAAAATGAATTCGATGGTTTTTACATGATTTTTTTTTCAAACACTTTTTGCAGCATTTGAAAAACGTATACCTGAATAAGTGATATGATCATTTTGTATTGTTTACAGGAAAAGCACATAGTAGGAAATGGAAACGAACACACAATATCATAATTTCGAAGATAACTCAAAATATTTCCAATAACTATTATAGGCATAGTTCTCGATTAAAAAACATGTAGTCCAGAATTATTTAAAAAAATAAAGAAATTTCAGAACGTTATGTTATATGTGGTGCCAAATATACGTACGGCTGATTGGTTAAAACGGAAAAAATTGAATACAAATACATGAATTTGATCATTTTGACTTTCTTATTCAACAATTGTACATATTTTGTCAATTGTAGGCATTGCTTTATTAACCATACATAATAAAGTTTAAAAACAAATTACTGATATTATTAATATTGAGCAGAATCCATCAGCAATAGAATTTAATTTTGAATATTCGTAATTTTGTGAAACAAGCCTTTAATTTTAAGTTATATTTCTTCAGTAATATTAACCAGTTATATATTTTGTTAGAAGTTTTGAATTATTTATGTCACATACTTTATATTAAACAGGTCATTTTAATAGTTTATAATGAGATTGGGTATAAAAAACGTTTTTCCGCATCTCACTGCAAAACAAAAGAGCAATAATTAAGATATTAATTATGAAGAGGTATAAAAATATCACTATAGGAATACTTAAATTTTGAAATAGAGACTTTTGTTGATATTTCAAAGGAGTCTTTTATTAGTATACAGTGTTTAGAACATAATAGTTTGCAACTAACATTGAAATAAAACGTTTTAATTATACTTTATATTTCCTCTTTTCGGATTATTCGCGATATCCGATATTTATTACCAGTGACTTTTTTTTAAAGGAAAAATGAGTTCATTAGCAACATAATTTCTATGCAAAAATTACATTGTAAAAAACTTACTTTAAAAATAATAACGTTTGAATCGGTTCCCCGACTATGCGAAAAGACTGATAGAACACTCCACATTTATGAAAGTAATAGAAAATGTAACAGTAACTAAAAATATATTATCGGTACTCTACCTACTGTAGTTCTATTACGCACGATTAAAGTAGCATTAAACCAGCCGCCTTAGAAAGAAACAGCTTTTTATCCAAGATGACCGCCTAGTACTGAGTGAGTGAATATTAACGTTGCAAAGTTCAGCTACACGAAGGGCTTTTGGCGACGGACCTCGTAGTTTTGAACCATGGTGACGGGACGAGAACGACACCTGAGCTGGCACTCCCTCTCCTATTTACATTACCACTCCAACGGGATGACGTTTGAGCTCTAGACAGATTTAACGTGCCTCTACACAGTGGGTTCTTAGTGGTACTGTGCTCAAACTCATGATACTCTAGCCACAATCCGATACCTTGACCCCTATGCCCCAGCGGCCCCCGCCTAAAAAATGAAAAATGGATTTTAAAGAATTATAAAAGAGCAACAGAAACTTGATGATGCAAATGAGGACAGTAGAATTTTAAGCGATTTAAAAATATTTAAAGAGTGAAATAAAAAGAGATATACTTATATCTTCTACATAAAATGGCGATGAAAACTATGATTATGAGCATCAACATTGGAAAAAATAAAATAAGAGGAATTTCTAAGAGACAAACTAAAAAAAAAAGTAAAAAACAACAACATTGCCATATTTAAAAATAATTCTACCTGATAGAATTATTATTATAATACAGTGAATTTGAACCACAAGATCCAGAGTTAAAAAAAAGTTATCGAACTTACATTTTTGAAAATAAAATTTTAAACCTATATCACATTTCATAACGGTCAGTATCAGCGAAATCTTAAATAAGTTTAAAGAAAAAAAAATATGAACCCCTATAAAACAAAATTTATCAAAAGTGTTCATTTAAATAACAGTTTAGTTCATAATAATTAAACTTGGAACAATCTCATACTCCATTTAAAAATAGATCACTAATAATTTTTGAGTCATCCATTATTTCACAGAAAGAAACCGCAAAAATGAAACACGAATACTGCAACAACAGTATCCAATACCCAATACAGAAATGGTTAATTTTTATTCAAGTAAAAAGTTAGAGTTAATTGTTTGAAATTGATAGAGTTACCACAGTAAAAATAAACTTAAAAATAATGATCATATATACGCAAACATTATAGCAAACGCAGTACCAAACGATAATAATCATGGTAACCATATTGTACACTACTCACCCAATTTGGCGAAAATTTAAAGCGATGTAGCACAAAATTTAAAGTAATTAGTACCAAATGATTTTGCATAAATGTGTGAAGATAATTTTACGAATTTTATTGCAGCAATAAGCAATATTAATTTTAAATTTGTATGAAATTTGAAGAATATGAAATATATCAATTACTAATTATAGCTTAAGAACATGAAATAATTTAAAACAATAGTAGAGCAAACAACCTTACAAAATTTCTACTGAAAATCAGTCAAAAATAAATCCTAAAGCAAAAATTATTGTAAGATATCAAAACCCGGTGTAAGCATTAATATGAAATAGAGATATAAGAATGGGACAAAAATAATTTATTTTTAACAAAAGCGAGAATTATAAATACTTAAAGGAAACAAAATATAATTCATACCTCGTTAAATATTGAGGATGGGAAAACATTCAAATAAAAGACTCCCCGTAGTGTAAAACTTTTTTCAAATTATAATTTTTCTATCTAACTTAACTAAAATAAGATCGAATGACGAAATAGACTATTTTTGATGTGTAGCAAATGTTACCACTCAATCTCTTGAAAATATGTCAGTTAAATTTTGCCAAACTAATGACGCATACTAGATATTATGAACTGAATCGTGCCTTAAAATCCATTTTATTTGTTACGCATGTATTTAGGAATTTGTAGAAAAGTGGAAGTTAAAAAACGGGAAAAAATCGTTTGTTTAAGCAGAATAAGAAATAAATAAAAAGTGAACAGAAACCATTATTCTCCAGCGAGCTTTTCTTTCTAACTTAATATCCATCTCGTATATTTAAATATTCCATAACACAGTGTCTGTAAATGCTACTATTTTTGCATAATATACAAAATGAACTATACAATTTTCTTTCAAAATTTTACAAGAGACATAAAAGTATATATCAAGTTAATCGGATGCCTTAAAAATAATTAATAATCCCATACTTGAAGTTAATGGACATTACTAATGTTTTTGGTTAGTTGTATTCGGATTAAATATTTTTTAGATTATCTACTTCTGGATACACACGAACATCAAATTTTTGCGGAAAGTCCGAATTCGTAATTTTTAGTCGTCATAGAGAAGGAAAGTTGCAAATGCTGCATACTCTTAAAGGTTTAAGAATATTATCGAAAGAGAGTAATACAACCAAAAGTAGGATTCTTTGTTTATGGGACTTTTAATTTTCAAAATTAACAATATACCTTAGATTTTTTTGTGATCTCAATATATATATATTTTAATCATTCTGTAGAAATACAAAAAAATAATTTTTAGTTAAAAAAAATCTTTTTTTTTTTCTGTTTAATTTAATTTGGACATAATTTTTGAGATCTCATAATACATGCTTATGTTTAGGTACAGTTTTTAAAATATATATATCTTAAATATGTAAAATATTTTTTCTACATATATAAAACCATAGATACAAAATATGGTTTTGTACACATAAAATATGGTGAACATATATTTTTAGTAAAATTTAGTATATTTTCTTTAAAAAAAATTATAAAATTTTGTAATTTTGAAAATTTTTGCTTGTATTCCCCTTTTTCACACATTAAACTATATTTTACAAAACTATGAACTACTACTTAAACAAAACAAGCTCACTGTATGAACGGGTATCCTGTATAGAAGTATGAAAAATTTAGAATCATATAATATAATGTTGTTGTTTTTTTTAAAGTGTACCTAAAAGCAAAAAATTATGCTTTGGAGAAAAAGTAAAAAACTTTACATTAGTAAACGTTTGTTTACATTTTTGTCAATTGCTTTTTTCATGTTTTAAGATTATTTCATCAACTAACTTATAAGGGTTATAAATTTTTAGGTTCAAAAAGTATGCACTGTTTTTTAATAATAAAATTTAAAAACCGAGTTTTTTTAATGTGTGTGTTGTCCTGGTTCCCTTAAATTACAAAAGAAAAAACTCAAATCTGGCATCTTTAAATCAATCAGAACGTCAAAATATTTTTAAAAATGAATTTTACTGCTTTTTGGGCTTTATGACGAGCTGCTCTTGTGAGTTTTTTCTTTTGCTAAAACAAAAAAAATCAAACTCGTACTGCAACACACGTACACACACACACAAAATAAAGAATAACATCCGCTGCCACAAATTCTTTAAAATTTATAAAAAAAAATATTTAATATTTTGAAATTTTAAAAATAAATTTGTATAAGTTGTTTTTTAAGAAGACATAGTACGATTCAATTGACAAAAATCGGTCAAAAAAATAATTTCTAATTTTTTAGCCTAAATTATTTTTTATATACTTTTCTATAACCTCACAAAATTTGAAAGCTCTAAACTTAAACTTATATAAAAAGCGCAGAATTATGATAGCTTTTATGTTCTTTTTTATTCACATCCTTATGGCAAATCAAATCCTTAAAACTTACTTATCTCAGAAAGATAAAATAACTATTTTATCTTCATTTAAAATGCTAAGGCATTTTTTCTATTATCCCTCATGCTTTGAATTTTTTTTTCACCAATTGCTAATAGTATATGTAACAAAAGTTGGTATGTATTTTTGAATCAAAACATTATTTTTAAAAATATAGGAGGACTACTGGCTTTGGACATTCATAAAAGAAATATTGTACAAATACCAATCATGTTATCTCAAAACCCATACCAAATTTTGTTATACAAAGTTTGAGGTACTTGTAAATCTCTAATTTCATGCGTGTACAAAATTTTGTAGGCGGAGTAGCATTTTAAAATCACTTCACAAATTTTTCCTTAAAAAATTAAATTGCTAACTTTTTATAAATTGTTGAGCCCATAAACGGTTTTACATAGCATACATACATAAAAGACAACCAAAAATTTTTTAAAATCCTTAAATTAAAAAAGAATGTGTGTAAATCGTACCATGTTCCCTTAAAGATCAGGAAAAGCACAGCATACGTGGCAAAATTATTCAAATATATTTTTGACGTAATAACATTGCTAGTTCAATACTAGCGTTCGTAATTGATTTGGTTTCATTGCCCTCTGCCCAGCTTGCATCTCTGACTTAAGACCCCCATTCATTCATGGTATTTACTCTAATATCGGTTCCTCCTAAATCTCACTCGTACCTCCCTCTTGTAATAGTTGTCTATTATGTCTATGTCTAGGCGTCAATCGTCGTTAGGGAATGAGTAACATTCTGCGTTGTGCGCATGCCTGGCATTCGTCTTTCTCAATAGATTTGGTATGGAGTGAATATTTTTAGGTCGCTGGCGAAAAAGGATTCGTCAATGTCTAAGAAAATTTTGAGGTATTTCTTTTAAGACGACTCGGTACTCTTTGAAATTATTTTTTCTATTTATGTATTAAAATTATATTTTTGCATTTCACATACGGTTTCTATTCAAGAAAATGATACGAGATGAAATTTTTCACATATTATTTACACAATTTTTAAAATTTTGAATTTTTGAAGAATATTTAGATATTTTTAAAATTCTACTCCTTCTGTAATCATAAATGTTTTGCCCTTGAAATTTTTTGTAATATTCCGAAGAAATTTTACTGCCTGTTCTAAGCAATTTTAGGGACTTCAGGATAAAATGTTGATATGTATAGAAAAATTCAACAGAAAAGCCAATATCTCCTACATTTTAATTTTTTTAAGAAAAAAACATTCAGTTTACAACGAAATGGGTCCCTAATTTTGTTGCATGATTTATATATAACACACATGAAAAAATGGAAGCGAATGCTTATGGAAAGAGTAGAATTTTGGAGAATGCACAAATAGTACGGAAAAGCACTTTAAAGCTTATAATTATGAAAAAAATAAATATAATAAGCTTAAATAAACTTAACATACCACTTTAAGACATTAGTTTTATATTTTCTTTAAAATCATTGCTTTTCCGTATTTTTCAACCCATACATTTTTATAAATGATCAGTTTTTAGAGACTTTTAATTGCAAAGGAAAATTCAAGAAAAATGTTAAAAAAATAATTTTTTCTGTTATGACGGAAATTTTAGTTTTTTTCGTCACATAATATTGAAGTGTTATATTTGTATGAAAAACATATGAGGAATACGAACCGAAATTATGAAACTATTAATATAAAATGACTTAATTCAAAAAATTTGCATTCATACATTTCACAAAGAAAAAAAAATACATTATTGCAATACCTCGGTAATATCTTGTTTTATACATTACATTTTCTTCTTTTATGGTTATTATTTTTCTTTTTAAAACAGATTTTTTTTTTATGGAAACGCTTTTTTTTTGGCTTCTTTTAAAAAGGAAGCGTGGTTGATTTACCTAATTTGAAAATTTACTTTTTAGTACATTTTTATCCTTCTAACTTTCCGACGTGCAGAAGTGATATATCGATCGAATTATAATAATGCTGAGAATAAGATTAAAAAAAAAAAAATAAAAAAAAAAAATAGTTCTGTTTCTTTTGGGGTATTAAGTCACCCTAATGTGCTAAATTTGGCAGTTCGAAGGATTTGCTAACATAATATTTGATCCGTTCATAAGAGATTGTGTTTTGTTTTTGTTTTGAAGAGAAATTTTAGATTAACAAGGAAGGTCAACAACATAAAAGTTTTCAATTATTAACAATTCATCTGTAAGTCATTAAATATTTTTCATAAAGCTTCAATCTATCCGATTCCTAATGGGCTAAATTTATATGACGTCACAGTCACATGATACTGAGAATCACGTGTTTCCAGCGAATCAATTTATAAATTTATGTCATGTCAAAATCTCAAGATAAATACAATCATGTGTTTCCAGTTAATCTTAATTTTTTTGTTTTCGGTTTGCCAACATTGTTTTTTTGCAGCTTTTTCCTGGTAAAAAAAGAAAAACCTAGAATATTTTTTACTTTGTTTTAAACCTATTCTTTTAAAAAATCCTTTTTAATTTTTTTTTTTAAGAATAATTAATAAAAAAAATTTTAATAAAAATTCGAAGGAAAAACAGGCAAATCCTTTTTACAACCGAAGAAAGTTCACTGAAAAAAGTTTTAGAAAAAGAGGCGGAAAACAAAAATGAATTTTTTTCCCACTACCGTTTTTATTTTCGGCAATATGTTGGGGGAGCCTATTTTTGCACCTACTTCCCAGTTAATTAGAAAAATGGTTTTTTTAAAAATATTTATTTTTTAAAACTTTGGGGGTTTTTCAAAACATTTTCCAGTTTCTTTATTTTTTATAATTAAAAAAATTTCTAAATTTTAATTTTTTGCAAATCTAAATTAAACATTGAAAAATTTAGAAATTTTTTGGTGTTATAGGAAAATTATTTTATTTTTAAGCCAATTGAAGAGTTTAAAAACTCGGGAAACCGATTGAAGTAGGTGTCTTTATTCTAATTAAAATTTATTCCAGTTTTTTTAAAATTATTTTTGCTTGTTTTATAATTAAAATAAATTAAAACAGTTTGTTAACTTTATTAAAATTTTCTTTTCACTGAATACATTTAATCAAAAAAAATTTTTTACTTTGCCCTTTTAAAAATTCCATCCGTGAAAATGTAAAAACAGATTTATATCAGAATTGCAGAGATGATTTTTTTTATTTATACATATTTAATCACTTCCTTAAGCAATTGCTCGGCACATAAAAAGGAATAATTCAAGAAAAGTAACCACAGGGAGAAAAAAATATAATGATTAATTTATACAAAATATTTAACACACACAATATATACACACATATTATATATGCAATTATACGTGCATATTATGTATGATTATATAATATGCACATATGAGTACATATCTATTTATATATGTTCGTACGTATATATATATATATAGTGCACATAATATAATTATAAATATAGTATAGTTTAATGAAATAATCATAAGCAGATTGTAAATCATACAAAACAAGAATGAAAAAAATGATTTTGAAATCCTAAAAACCCAAAACAAAATTTTTTATAAACATAAAAAAGTTAATTGACAAAATGGAAAACTAATATATTTTCTACAGCTGTCACTGATTTAACACAGTGAAATAGGGAAAGCTTTCTGCGTCCAAACCTTTCCCCCTTTGGAAGAACATTTCGATACATATACTGACGTTCAAAATTAAGAGAGTTTTCAAATTTCATCAACTATTTCCCTAAATTTACTGACAATTTAATTTAAATTTTTTTCCCCCCTTTGGACTATTTTCTGTACAAAAAAAAACATCAATTAACAATTTAATTTTAAAAATGATGATGGTGGGAAAACATTGGTCGGGAAGGTTTAAAAATGGTTGCCAAATAGAATAAAAAATTGGGTCAATGGGAGATAGAGGCCCTTTTACAGATATGCAAGCCTCGCACCGTGATTTTATACTGGAATTAAAGGGGTTCATGAGTTCTGTGGCAATTGATCCCACTCGTTCCTCAACGCTTTATTCAGGACTTGGATTGCTCTCAACGAGGTGTTGCGAGTTGCAATTGCCCTCTTCAAAGCGTCCCGGATTCTCTTAGGGGTGATGTCCTTTAAAATTTTCCGCAATCCATGGAAATATCCTTTCTTTTCCCGAAACCTCCCCATATGGCTTAAGTAAATTCCCCTCGTTTTTACTAAATGAATCAGGGCCAATTACTCAGAAAAGGGGAAAAAAAGGGCTCTAAGACCTCTTCCCTATACCTCACAGTGCCTTTTCCAAAGACATGGATGTGTGTGCAGCCATCCAACGTGATGGCCAAGCCTCCACTGCGGTAATGGTTGATTTCTTGGACATTGGATGGCAGATAGGGATCCCTTCATATGAAACTAGAGTGAATATTACTGTTTAGGCTAACTCGAATCAGTAAGGAGAACGGTCACCTGTTGATCCTTGCATTAATCTCTATGATCTCTGCAACGTTTTAACCGAATTAATGTTCGAATAACTGAACGAGATTCAAACAACAAATCTTTTTGCAAGCGACCTTCTTTCATGAAGTCTTTTAGAAATAGTCAACCCTAGATATTCGGTTTCCTACGATCACGTACAATTCACAAGAGAGCCGAGAAGCTGTAACATCCCTGTTACGCCCCATTATAATGGGCAAATGGTGACCTTTATCAGCCTTCGCGTGGCTCTTAGAAAACTTTGGCTAGGCCTTTTCTCAATGTATCTAGTATTCTTAAATAGTTTCTATAAGATGAACATGACGCTGGATATTAAATTGAAAGCTCTAAAAATCTTGATTTGATACCAGCCTGCTTCTAGCCTCAACCCTTTCCATCATCTTAACGACGAAGGATACTCATTTGTACTGTTTGATAATTAATGTAACCGATTTCCACAAAATGCATAAATAAATTCATATTCCAGGTAAAGAAAAGCGGATTTTGTAAACTTGTTTCTAAATCCTTTTCCTAATCTATCTACGCTTAAACATATGATGTATACACTTACGTGTTCCACGTAGAAGATTTGCATCCTTGTTTCGAAGCAATAGTTTTTACATTTCGTACAATTCTTTTCGTGAAATTAGACCAAATAAATTCACTTAACTTTGAACATCAGCGTATAAATATAATTACTAGCTGTTACGTACAAGCTTTGGTGGGTATCTCATGTCGTTGTACAACTATATAATGCCTTCAAAATATTGATATAACAAAATAAGCATGCTGACCAAATTTCATTTTTGTAAACCTGATAGTTGGAAAATAAGTTTTTTTTTATGTACACGTCTCAGTAAATTCCCATACCCACCGTTGGTAGTCCAGTTCTTAGCGAATTAGTCAAAATACGCATACATAATTCAAACAGCTAATTTGTCAAATAGTTACAGATTTTTTTTTTTTTTGATCCGTAATACATTTATAATTCCTTGTATACTTTTGGTGTCAATTTCCCCAAAGTTTGTTGTACCAAAAATAAACCATAATTGGATAGAATAAAATCTTATTTGGTTACATAATGTATCTTATAAGATAAGCTTATTTAATTAGACACTGCATGCATTTTATAAGATAATCTCAATTTTAAGAAGTATCTCACATCTTATTAGATAATGTATAGTTATGATTACTTAATCTTGTGTGATTACTTATAATAAATGATTTACTTCCTAAAACATAATTAACTATTAATTAATGATATACTTATTAATAAATATGGTATACTAATGAAAATCTTAAGAAAAATCTTGTATATTTTTAGATAATATGAAAAAAAAAAAAAACTCAAATCACTGAACATCTTAAATTCAGAAGGTGATAAATTCTCCCAATCTTTATTATTCAATGTGATACTGAACAAAAATTACCATGCTACAAGAAAATATTATGAATTAAATAATGAAAGGAAGTTTATGTATTTTTGGAGTTCTTTGAAAGGGGTAAAATCATTGGAAATAAAATATTAAACTTAATTTAGAATCCTCGAAAAATTTTTGTTAAATTTAATACAAAAATCTAAATACATTTTATTTATAAAAATAAAATCCATTATATTTACAATTGTGAACAATTTTAAGTAATTAATTTAGCCTCAGATTGGAGCTCGCTGAGAAATATAGCTGAGTTATGCTTATTTAGTTCTTAAAGTAAAGTAAACCCAAAATTTGATTACTTAAGTTCTAAAAAAGTCGAACAATCGCACTCTCTTATATAAATTATTTCCTTCTGTTTCGCATAAAAAAGATCTAGAACTTTGCATTTGATAAACACCAGAACAGTCAGCTGCTAAAACAGAACGGATCTAAAAGAAGGATACATTGCCATTTTGATTTCACCAGAATTTCAAAAGTTTCCTTATTCTCAAATAAGAATGTCAAAAGTGGTTTGTGATAAATTCGTTTGGGGAAAAGTTTGCTTTCAGAGCCACGTCTAGACAGCGCTTCTAAGTAATTTTTTTTCCACATGCAGTACCGCAGAGGCTTATGGTTCGAAGAGAAAAGTTTGTAATATAAATAGTGTTGCTCTAAGAAATATGTCAGAGGTTACTGAGAGATCCTGTGTGCTGAAGTATCTTAGAAGTAAGAGGTTACTGGTCAGGCTGCTTATCTAATCTAACCCTTGTTGTCCTGTTTGTTTAACTATATGTATTAAGGACGATAATATCAGTAGGACTACGTTTCTCAAAAACTGTGAGACGCTCCTCCCTAAATGGGGTGTGATTATTCTATGAGGGAGCACGAGTACATTGAAAATTTAAAAACAAAAGATTATTTAAAAGAATGAGTAATTTACTGAAAGTAAGCAAACAAAATACATTTTGACATAATAAAAAAGAAAATTAACATTTGCACTAATATAATACATTTATAAATGTATCAGTACTGCAGAATGTATTTTATAATTAATTTAACAATGCTAAATTAAAAAAAAGTTAAATAATTATCATTGACCCATAGGCTTGTCATAAATAAAATTATGAACACAATATAATAATTGTCTTGATGATTTTTTTTTGTACAGTTTATAAAAAATTCTTTAGCCACCGATTAAAAGTTACGTTATTCCCTTCCCAATACCTCCGTTTTTCACGTAGATGCTCGTATGTAATGTACTGGGTGGGGAGAGAAAAGGCATAAATAAGAGAATCCTCTGATATAAGTAAATCCGTCACTAACACTGCCAAGGTCCTTTTATTGCATTCCAAAGTCTCCGGAATAATTTATCGGATAGCAGTGCGAAGAAAATATAGTACTTTATATAGACGTATATATAAGACCGGAACAATTAACGCTTTGGTTGAACGAGACGTTTATACACACCAATGACACTTAAGAGGTTAAAGTCGTATTGCAGCTTTAGCGTCAAAGTATAGTATTATTGAATTTAATGCATCGTTATTATATGAAGGGGGGGGTGATGAAAATTATGATTGAATATTGGGTCGTAAATATTGAAAGTTTAAGAAGCACTGCAAAAAAAAATAACATACCTATTTTCCTTTTAGATATGGAAATTATACAAGTGTATAATTTAGCAGAAATCAACAATATACATATTATTTATAGGAGCTAAATATGGTTTGAAATATAGAAGTATGATGCGATTTCAACACCGCTAAATTGTGTTATGATTCTATTATTGTAAAATATATATGAAAAAAGCCTTTAAAAATAAAGTTTAAATATTGATACATATAAAATAATTTACGAAAATGGCTTATCGTAAGTAATTTTTTAAGTTGCAGTGTATAAATTCCTTAAAGCTTTGCTATTTTTTTTTTTTTTTATTCATGTAATTTATATGGATACAAAAATTAATGTTACAATGAATAACAAAATCTTCAAGATTGCATCAACAGTACACCAAAAGATTTGAACAAAAACAATAAATTATGGTTGTTGATGCTTAGAAATTAGGAAATTATTTCAGGAAACCATATAAATATATATAAACAACTTCACCTGATGATCAAAGAACATAGCGATAAATTGTAAATTAACGTTCAGTTTAATTATCGTAAAATCCGGCGTATAACGGGCACTTATACTTTTGAGCTGTAATTTTTATATATAATTTTTAGATATATTCGCTACATAACGCTCAGCGTCTTTTTTATGAAGAAACCTGAAAAGTACATATGCATATACTCCTATGATTTAAGTCATTTATTCGAGGTATTATCGAGGCTTTTAAAAAAATAGTATGATTCTAGAAATACATTCATTTGATATGAATGAAAACCCAGTGGTCGAGTGGTAGCGTATCAAGCTTCCACACCCCAGGTCCGGTTCTATTCCCGGGCTTGGCAAGTCCGACTGAGCCTTTCTTCCCTACTGCAGTGGGTCAATAAATGAGTACCAAGCTTGCTTAGGGATTCAAACACTGGGGGTCTTTCTTCAGACTGACCACCTGATCAGGGCATCTGCCCATGGACCTCAGCGCCCAATGGTCACGTATACTGGGATGGGCACAGTAGGCCCTGGCCCTCATGGGCTGTTGCGCCACTAAGTTTGAGTTTTATTAATATGAATAATTCATTCGTGCAATACACTGGAATACCGCCCATTCGGTATAGTGTTTAGTGAGGCTTACTGCGGAACCGTAAGGTCTGGGTTCGAATCCCAGGTAAGGCATGGAGGTTTGTGCTGTAATCCTTCTCTTCTTTGTTATGTGTGATTCTCGCTTATTTTTAAGTAAGCTTCCGTGTGACACTTTGTGGTGCATGAACTTATAAATGTTCTCAATAAAAAATACAGTGGAATGATAATAATGAATGAAAAACCGAATACTTATTACAATTTTTATTTACAGGCTATTATTTTATTTTCATATTGAGCTAAGAATTCTAACCCTTATTACTTCTATTTTGAATATTAATCTTTCTTACGATAAATTAACAATATTCATTTTATGTGCATTTCTAAAATATGAATTCCATGAGATACTCTCAATCAGGTTAGGGATACATACACATTCATTTACCATGAGCATCCGAAGATAATCATATAAATGAATTCCCTTCGCAATTCTGTTGGATTTATGATGGAAACGTAATCATCATCTCTATTCGTGATTCACGTTCTAGTCATTTATTTTCCTTCTCCTTTAACTGCGCAGATATTACAGTCTCATGCATTAATATCCATCATGATCATTTGCATTACTGAATCAAGGCTAAATCAGCCCATAAAATGCATAGATTTCTGTTCATTAAAGTAAAAGAAAGCATGATATTATCCCATTAACTTACTTAGGGGTATTACGTTTACCTCAAATTTATGAAAGGTTGTATTTCTTTTTTATTTAAGAAAAAGTTTGTATTTTTAAAAATGTGTTTATATTTTTCCTTTCGAGAATATTTTAGTTTTAAATTTTCTGTATATCATTTTCCATTTACCGCAGTGCTTCTCAAACTGTGGGGTGCACTCCCTAGGGGGAAGTGACAACTCTACGAGGGGGATACAAGCATATTGTAAAGTCGTAATTAAAAGATTATTTTTTTTAAAAAAATAATAATAATAATATCTTTCAGAAAGTAAACAAACAAAATACATTCTGGCATAATAAAAAAAATACACATTTCCACTAATATAATAAATGAAAAAGTTTAATAATTACCAGTGGTCCCATGAGCTTGTCATGTATAAATTTACATAAAAATTACATACTGTATATAATTAATCATTTAACTGTCGATAAAGTGTTACGCGATTCGCTCCCCAATGTACAGTTGCATAAGTGCGCATAAGTGATGTATTGAGAAGAGGGGGGGGGGAAGAAAAGAAATATATAAGTAAATACTTCGCATACACTATCAATGTCCTTTTATCGAATTCCAAAACCTTCGGAATAATTTTACGGATAGCAATGTTTATAAAAGGTAATACTTCGGAAAGACGTATATATACGTTCGGGCAATTAACGCGCTGGGGTGAACGAGACGTTTATATACGCCGGTCGCACTTAAAAGGTTAAAGTGGTATTGTAGCTTTAGCGTCAAAGTATAGTAACTGAATTCAATACATTGTTATTGTAAGGTAGGAGGGGCTATGAAAATTATGATTGGATATTGGGTTGCAAATATTAAAAGTTTGAGAACCACTTATTTACCGCAATACTTGTCAAACTTCCAATGTTTGCGTCCCAATTTTCAATCATAATTTTCATGGCACTCCTCCTCATGCAGCTTAATATATATAATGCATTGAATTCAATAATACTTCGACGTTAACCCTCCAAGCAGTCTGTACGTAAAATTCCGCCATTCCGGAGATGCTTTTTCTGCCTTCAAGCAAGATTCGGAAAAGCGGCCGATCCGCATTCTTAAAAATACGGCTCAACCGCTTTTGAGAACCCCACCTGAAAGCAAAAAAAAAAATATCTGCGGTGCAGTTTTGAAGCATCTCCAGAATGGCAAGACTTTAAGTGCAGACCGCTTAGAGGGTTAAATCTACAATACCACTTTAATTATAAACTGTAGAAATTATCAAGATAAGTATTAAAATTTGCATATAATTTTGTGTATGACAAGACCATGGGGTCCCTAGTAGTTATTAAACTTATTTTTTTTAACTTAATATTGATGCATTAATGATGAAATACATTGTGCAATACTGATACATTTATATTATATGATTGGGAATGTATATTTTTTATCAACTCAGAATGTATATTGTTTTATCTCAGAATGATTATTTTCAATAAATTAATAATTCTTTTAAATCTTTTATTTTTGACTTTTTGATATGTTTTGCCCCTTGATAGGATTACCATGCCCTCCCCTCTTAAAAGCACGCCCTACAGTTTGAAAAACGGCTATTTACCGCAAATCCGGCTTCGAACAGGCCTTTTTAACACATAATATAAGATAGAAAATTATGTTTGCGCGTTATACGTCAGTTGTAAAAATAATGTCAAAAATAAACCAGAGGGACGAGCATAAAAAATGACTTCTTCACATATAGAAATAATGCTTAATTAAAAGAAATGACACTAAGTTAAAGAGATGTTTATTCCAGTAGTACTCTTTTTTTTTCAAACACATGGAATAATATCTCGAATTAAAGATCTTAAAACACAAGAGCATTACACGCGTCACAGTTCAGTTTTTTTTTATAAAAAATGGGGTGCGCTCGTTATACGGTGAATGTACCTAAAAAATTAAAAAATACAGCTTGAAATTACATGTGAGCGTTACGCGCCGGTGTGCGCAATGAGTCGGATTTTACGGTAATTTATTTAAAATTCTGATAAAATAAAATCAGTCATAATAAATTGTAGATTCAGGATATATATGAAATTCGGTATATAATATTACACTGTATACTTTTAATTATATTATTATTTGTTTCGTTCTAAAAACTATAAATAAGTTACTGGATCCAACATAACGTCGTTATAAAATCCAGTGGCTCACACGAAGGGAAGTTGGCACATGTCCTGACCCCCCCTTCCCATTGGTCTTGATTTTGTTTCCTTTGATTCACTGGCGTAGCTATCTTTGAGGGGACCTTGTATCAAACTTCCTCCGGGGCTCTTATTTAGGTATGGGAGCCCTGTTAGCGGATTGTAGTTACACATGCTGGGGCCCTGTATTATTGATACGATTAATACGGTAGTAGATACGCCCCTGGTTTGATTATAATCCTATGCATATAGTTCGTAAAATTTAATTATGTATTTGCTATTAATAACTTGTTTTATTATTTAATGATAGTAATTAGTTATTCAATTATTTGTTTTTATTGTTTTTCGCTCATAAAAAATCGACAAAATCAAAAAAATGTTTGGTCGCGTATTGGGATATGATACGAGAATGGCGCACTTTCGACCTTGGAATCCCTCCCAGGCCCTTTGGAAAATATATGTTTGCGCAACTGATTGAAACCATATACCATACGAGACAAAATTCTGTAATTAAAATGTAAAGCAATGAACCTGAAATAAAGTAATTATATTTGACAATCTGTGCGGATAATAAAAAACAGTAAAAGAAATTACTATGCTGTTGCTATATATCTTAAAACTTTTAATAAGTAGCGGTTTATAAGCAAAGCATTTATACTATGTAAAAAAAAAGAACCTGTTTCGCAGTTGATAAAATACAGAATATTTAGCCCATTAAATGCTACTAATGAGTCTTCAAATGATTAAAATCACAATATATTAAACATATGTTTAGAAGTTTGAGTTTATTCAACACGTCTGCTCATTAACCTGGTGTTTCGCAAACTGTAGGGCGCGCCCCCCTAGAGGGTGTGATAACTCCAAAAAGGGGGTGAGCATATTGAAAAGTAGAAAACAATATTATTTAAGAAAATTATTAATTTATGGAAGGTAAACAAAAAATACATTCTAACATAATAAAAAAAAAATACACATTTACATTGATATAATACACTTATATAAATATATCAGTATTGCACAATGCGTGTTTTATAATTTATTTAACAACGCTAAGTTAAGATCAAGTTTAATAATTACCTGTGATGCCATGGGCTTGTCATATAAAAATTTATAACCTAAAATTAATATTTATATATGGATAATTTGTACGGTTTACAATTAATCCATCAAGTGCGGAATAAAAGTTACGTGATTTGCTCCCCGGTGCCATAGTTTTCCACGTACGTGATGTATTCGGGAGGGGAAGAAATGGAATAAATAAGCAAATACTCTGAACATTGTCAAGATACTTTTATTGCATTCCAAAAAAAAAAATTTTTACTTCAGAAAAACGTATATATACGTTCCAAGGCAATTATCATTTTGGTTGAGTGAGACGTTTTTATACGCTTGTGGCAAGAGGTTAACGTTGGTTGTAGCTTTGACGTCATTGTATAGTATTATTGAATTCAATACATTCATATTAAATTGAGGGGAGGCAATGAAAATTATGATTGAATACTTAAAGTTTGAGAAGCACTGCGTTAACCTCTTTCCATCTTTTCCCGAACTGAACTCGGGCAGGTGAAATGTTCCATTCTAGCTCCTCCAGAGTGTTGCTCGAACGAACACTGTGAAATTATGCTCCTCAATCGGTCTTTGCTTAATTATTTCACATGTGATTTTCATAATTTCGAATAATTTACAATTACCACTCGCAGAAATTTTCTGCAAAAAAAAGGATGCGATGTTGGGTTATGTGCAGTACCGTGTCTTCGAATTTATCATACACGATCAAGTTGTGATTGATAATTTCATAATAATTTATACAAATGCAAATGATGTAAATAAAATCTGTAATTCAAGATAAAAGCTAGAAGTTCTAAACTTTATACATATAATTAGTAAGAAATGATTCCAAAATATAACGATTTCGGCCATACAGAAGAACTTACATAGTAAATTACTCATTTATTTAAATATTTTTTTTTATTATATAATTTTTAGGAAATTTTGTATTACAATGGTGCTATTATGTTTTAAAATTAACGATGATTGAAAAATAGCATAGAAAAAATTGACATTTTTGATGCATAATCATGAAAAAAAGAGCCTGGAAAAGGTTAAAATATCGTAATATGAATCTCATTGGGTAATTATCTATAATATGTCCATAATAACACTTATATAAATCCATCTATCTCTTATTTTATAATTCTTCTGTGTGTGTGCTCCTCCTCCAAAATTCACTACACTTCTACTTTAATAGTATAACTAATTTGCATATATATCATCATTACTTCAGAAGGTGGGGTCCTCATATCAAACATCTTAGACAGTTTGTCAACAGATATTAGTTGAAAAAAAAGTTACATGATAAACTGCTACAACTTTCACATACGTATATGTATATGCATGCATATATACATATATAAGTGTTCCATATATTTTAAAATTTAAAATTTTATAAAATTTTAGAAAATATAGATTGATATTTATTTTCAAGCTGTCACTTATTCCCTTCCATCAATGCATGTTCTTCTAAATGACTTTTGATCTAATTATAGTTTTAGAGGTTAAACCATTAAACCAATATCCTGTTTTATGTGAAATTCATTTAATTATGCTTACAAAAATGTGTGCGTTTTTTTCCAATTTTTTTCTCCTTAAATTTATTAAGTATGCAAATTCTATTTTTTTAAAGTAAATTCTTGCTTGTAATTCAAATCCGTAGTTCGTTTATTTTCCATCGCTTATATTACTCCTTCGAATGAAAATTTTTTCTCTTTAATTAAACTTTTTAAAGAAGAAAGGAGCCAAAAAAGTTTTTTCTTATTCCTTTCAAAGTTAAAGAATCACCAACCAGTTTTTAAAACTAGCAAATTTTCAGGAAAATTAAGACGCACTTAAGAGTTTAATTAACTGAGATTGAGAGTCTTAGCAATTAAATGGTTTTAATTACTTTTTTAAATGCTAGAAAATTCTAGACTTAGAAATTTGAAAGGGTTGGTTTTTTTTACCCCTCTTTATTATATTTCATAAAAATTCCGAAGTTTTTCTCAAAAAGTAAAGCGTAAGTTTTCAAATTTTTTCTGCTTCTAAAAAATATGGTTTAATTTTGTATTTCACAGTCACGAAATGGTTCTTTTTATTTTAATGTTGAAGAATTATTTTGTTTTCTACGTTTTCTATCCTTAAAAAAATAAGGATATGGC
Source organism: Trichonephila inaurata madagascariensis (assembly GCA_019973955.1). Classification (NCBI taxonomy): domain Eukaryota; kingdom Metazoa; phylum Arthropoda; class Arachnida; order Araneae; family Nephilidae; genus Trichonephila; species Trichonephila inaurata. The sequence continues at coordinate 39,274 of BMAV01022917.1, forward strand.
TTGAAGACGTGAATTATAATATCTAAAAAAAGTGTTTGTGTTTTTTTTTAAAGTTGAAGAATTTATCATTAAAAAAATGTAATTGTTTATTTAAATATATTTATGCTATGTTTTTTTAAGATATATTTTTATCATAACATTAATTCTCAACATTCTCACTGAGCAACTCACCAACTCTTTCATATGAGATGTGAAAAAAAAAACGAGACTGGTGCAATAAATCATTGTACATACAGAATGAGTTCTCTGAGACATTATCACCTTCAAAGTAGTTATCTTCAACATGCACAACACTTCTGTATTCGGTATTGCCATTGCTTGTATCAGTTCTGGAACTAGGTTTTTGGAAGTTGCTTTAAAAGATTTTCCGTTTTTCCCTGAACTTCTTCATCTGAGGTAAAATGGGTTCCATTTAGGCAAGATTTAATTGCAAGAAATAAAAAAAAAAAGTCGCATGGGACCAAAACAGGTGAATAAGGAGAATTCCCCGCCACAGTAATGATTCTGCTGGTCAAACCCGGCTTGACTGATGGTGCCGTGTGAGTGGGTGCATTTTGTCATGGTGCAACAGCAATTAATCCCTCCCCAATTATGGCAATTTTTTCCTAATTTTTTTCACGAAGTCTTTTTAGTACTTCAATGTAGTAGTGTTAATAAAATGTCTGACCACTAATGTGATTGGTAACCCACTCATATGACGAATTTCGGCAACGTTTTGGTATGTAATCGCTTATACCTTGGGTGCCTAGCACGTTCATTATCTTCCCCATTGTCCCTTATGCTTGAAAACCACCTATGCTATTTAAACACATGTTCCTGAGACAAATTTTCATCTCCATAAGCCTCGGTTAATATTAGAAATCTTTTCATTGGGGATTTCTAAAGTTTCAGAAGAAACTTGATGTTGTTGTGATATTTTTCTGGCAGAATACAGTTTCACGTGTTCACTCAATGACGCAATGCTGTCTACTGGAATGAACGGTTAAGGATAATGGAAGTGTGTACGATGACATTTTTGTCATTTGTACACTTTTTTTCATGATACACATTTAGTCTCGTTTTTTGTCTGTGTCACACGTTGTATTTGTACCACATCTATATTGTTTATAATAGATATATTTTAACTACATACTGTTCCTACTGTTATTAACCATTTTGATGATATATTCAAATAATTTTACCAAATAATTTATTCTTGGCAAACTCATGTTTCTTTACCTATGATAAACTCCGTGCATTACACTGAAGAACACGTAGATCAGACCGCTAAAGGCGACACATTTTGACGTTGTAGTTTAAAAATAATAATTTAAGTTAACGGGGTGCACCAACGAGGAGGAGGATCTACATTGCACTCCTATCAAACGTCCACTTTTAATTAGTGATATACTTCAAAGCCATATAGATATTGCAAAGTGATGGATTCCATCATATTGTGGCAAGGGCGTAGTTAGTTTTTAGTGGGCACCGTATCAAAATTCCTTCGGGGTCCTTTTTTTAGAATAGAAATATCTGTTAGTAATTCTGTAGTTACATATGCCGGGTCCCCTGTATCTTGGGGGCCCCGTATCATTAATACGGCTAATACGGCGGTAGCTACGCCCCTGCACTGTGACATTGAGGGAAATGAAAATGCTAATTGCGAAACAATAAAAAGACAATAATCATTCAAATCTCTTGCAAAATAGTTCCTTTCTGTAGAGCTAAAAGAATTATAAAAAAAGTACTACATAGAGCATTTCTACTCAAAATTCAGCTAGAAGAACAAGCAAAAGTTTGGTTTAGCAAACTTCTTGATATTCCAAAATGGCCGATTTCAAATCGCCACTGGCCACAACTGCCTACTCAAGCATTTAAACATAATAGGCCTTATCCAGAGTATCCTGTGTAAACTGTACGACTGCAACGAAGAAATGAACATCATTCATTTGGCACGCTGCGGTGCACTCAACTCTGGATCCATGTGGAACAGATATTCGGAGGCTAGACACAAAATATTCGGTTTATAGAATATACTGTGGACTTTTGTTTCTTGTTATTTGCCAATCTTCTCTGTTTCTTGTTTTGTTTGCAGTTGTCTTGTAATCCACATAGGAAATTAAAAATTCTTGAACATCAGCTAATGAATTAACTACTATTAGGTTAACAATAGAAAAATTAAAATTTTAAACTATAGAAATAGTCTTGTAACGAACTGGTTTGTTTTAGAGATAGACCAAAGAGTTTCTTCCCTCTTAATCGCTTTCTAAGCAGCATGGAAATATCCCTTAACCCAACTCCTGTTTTCCGTTAATGGGAAATAAGTGTAAATTTTTCTCTTTCCCTTTAATTTTGGAACCATTATGTTTCCAATTGATCGGCAGGTGAATGGCATGTTTATTTACTGTCATTAACCTATGGCATATGATAATGTGCCTGCTTCATTCTCCTTTATCAATGCCTTCACTTAAACAAAATTTAGACCGCTTTAATAGAAATATCATAGTTTTTTTCAAAATAAATCATCTTCTAAGGTTTAAAAGTTTCTAAAAGTTAAAAGTCTTTAGAGGTAACACAACTGTTGAAAGTAATATAAAAATATATTTTATTTCTATATACGATGTCTCGTATTACCTATTAATACATACTACCACCACTGCTCTCTGGCCACATAAAATACAACACAAAGAGGGCCAGAGATATCTCAGCGAATTTTGTTTGGCAAATAACATGTTGTACAAAGTTCAAACAATTAAATTTACAGCCTCTTGAAACGTGTGGGTGACGACAAATTCAGTAGTTAGTGTAGCCACCATTGTTGGCCATAACCGCTGTCATATGCCTCGGCATAAAGTCAAAGAGGTTTTGGATGTATCCTTGGGGTACAGTAGTCCCTACGTCTTCCACAAATTGCCAAAGTTGATCTGGTGCAGCATCCGGTGGTGTATTCTGAGCCAATCTTTGAGCAAGAATGGACCACACGTTTTCGATTAATGATAGATGAAGAGAACAAGCAGGCCAAGAAAGCAATTCAATCTGAAGGGTAAACAATAACATTTGAATATTGCGTGTCACTTGTGGCAACACATTATGTACGGTGGATCGTAAGCGCTAAATGTATGGAAAACCACGGGTTTCAACATCTCAGAGATGCAGTGCTGGCTGTTCATTGCATCGCCAATGCTTACTAGAGGGGTGCGGCAGTGCAATCCAATACCACTTCAAACCATGATACCGGCTGCAGGATCACGGTGGTGATGCATGTCGCAACAGGTCAGCAACCTCTCGCCACGGTTTCTCCAAACTCGCATCCGATCATAGTTATGTTATAGTCAGACGCGGGAGTCGTCAGTAAACATAATGCCGTTCCATTCTTTTGCCCATGTCCGCTGTTTATTGCATCATTGAAAGGCGGAAACTCCTGCCGTTTCCAGTCAAGAGTAAATTATGTTTTGCGGGTATTCGCAAAACATCCATTACGCAAATGACGTCGAATGGTACGAGAGGACAACGAATGATGAGTAATAGATTGAATCTGTTGTGCTAGGTTTCATGATGTCACTGCGGTCCATCGCTGAAATGCGCACAATCCGCCTGTCATCACGTGCTATGGTACAACTAGGAGGGTGTGATGGCCCCGTCACGTTCCTTTGCTTCCTCCTCCATCCTGCAATATCAGATCCGCATCACAGTGCTTGGTTCCGTTCGACACGTTGACTGATTTTTCTGAAGAATAGTCCTCAATCCTTATGTGATACTATTATTCCTCGGTCGAACTCAGAAACTTGGTCAAAGGACTTTCCATGTCTTCCAAGCAACATAGGTAAACATCTTATGCAAAAAGGCAAAAAAAAACGCACGAAAAAGCAATTGCTGTGCCTCAAACTGCCAATCTTTTCCCCCTTTATAGCGCTTGCAAATGTCGCTACTGTCACCCGTGATGTGTGTTTTCTATAATGTTAATGATTTGTGTATTTTGTCGTCACCAGCACAGGATGAAAATTTCTTTGTCCCTTCAGGGTCATTAGTATGCAGAATCCACCAGATGGTCATATGGGACATAACATCGTGACTGGTGACAGCCCGTATACAGATACCGGGATTGTTCTAAATCAGATGGAGCAGAGTTTCCTCGTTGTTTGACTTTCTTATATTTTAATCACGTCCCTTTGTGTCCATGATGAAGGCAATCTCTGGTGCATGTATGCAGAGATGGTGTGGCTGGGAGTTTGCCTCATTGGATAACATTTGGCCTTGGGTAACATAACAACCTCTGTGTAGCTTGTCCATTGCGATCAGTGACCCTGTATACCAGATGTATATCTGTAAATGCAGGGTTCTTGTAACACTATATCCAAAAAAACAATTTTTTGGTAGGCGAAAGGAACCTTCATAGCGAACGTAGGAGCAGAAACCGTCAGTGATACTTCGGTTTACGTAGTGCTGTCTACTGTGCACACCAACCAAATACTTAACAGTACTTTAACCCTCTTGCCGATTAGTTATTTTACCAAAGTAGGTTCAAAAATTCCGTATGGTTTTATTACGTATTTCAAATCTACATATTAATCTGCATTTCAGAGTTAAAATATACAAAAAAAAATGTAAAAGAGTTTTTATTTCAAAATATAGAAATAAATCATCAAAATATGATCATAAAAACATAAATGAAAACACAAACAAGAACATCTCAGGTTGTACTGCTAAGCAGTCAGAAAAATGCATACCCGTAGAAATCGTGGGATGCGTAGAGAAATGGTTAACCCGCGATCACTCGCGCGGGGTTTTCTGTAAACCCCAGCAACAAGAAAATCTTCCCAGGATTCTAAAAAGAATGTGTAGAACCACATTTTTTCTGTAGCTGCACATTTTAGATCATTGAACCTTCAGGCCTGATGCAATCCCTCTTTCTCGAACGTATTGGAATGTAATGACCTTCAAAAGTTTATCTGGAGGGCTGAGAACTCCCGGGAGAAGTTGAGATTTGCATACAGTCTGCTCTGAATGTTTGGAAAATTATTAAAATATTATTTTTCTATACTTTCTACTATCATTATCTCATTAATTATAAAGTATATTTATTACTGGTATTACGTTTTACCGGTTTATGAAAAAATATAAATTTATGTGTTTTAAAATGAAAATTTTGTATTTTTAGTTTAATTTAATGTTAGTCTTATTTGTATGCAACAAATTTTATAATTTTATTTGTATAATACAAAAAAACATCTTGTACTTTATATATATGAATCATAATGACTTAATTTTATTTTCATAATTAAATACATGTGTTAAAAGTTTGGGGTGTTGTCTACACCCCGCGAGTAATGACGGTAGCAAAAGCAGGCGCGAGTGACCGTGGGTTAACTGTACAAAGAATAATAAACATGCTTCTCTCCTCTTATTCTTCTCTTTTTGAATTTTGACGTCTCTAGGGCACTAGGAACGTCACTAGGGTTTGACGTCACTAGGGTTTCTGACCATGCATTCCAATGTGATTTCCCATCGTCTAGTTGTAACCATGAAAGTTTGTAACCGTTGTACTGTTACACCCTGTATTATTTTCATTTAATGATATATTATCAAAATTATTTTACTGTTTATCATAGCTTTTATATTTTTACTATAAAAAGTTTAATTATATGCATAATTTATCATCTTAAGTTGATTGAGGTCGGGACTTTCTTACACGAATCCTTACAATGTATTTAGTTTTTTCAAACTATTAATTCATCTCCCAATAATACAACAAATCTTATCAGCACCAATCAAATTTAATAATCTTAAAATAAAAAAGCATGTTAGAATTGGTTTGCTTTTGATATTTTCACCTTTTAAATGTTTAGTAACAAAATGTCTGAATGTCTTAAAATGCATTAATGTACTCATGAATGTTTGTAACTAAATGAAGTGTTCTTTTTTTTTAAGTATTTAGATGTATAGGCTTTTTTTTATGCTTATTACATATAATGCATTTTAAAGTCGGAAAAGAAATTAGAACATCATTTTAGATGCTCAAAAGCAAGAATATTCATTTCAAGGAAATCTTCTAGTGGTCTTTTTCCTTATATTTTTAAAAGCGCTTTGGGAGAAATCATTCCTTTACAATAATCATATTCATACATATTCATAAACAAGTGTGGAAAAATTTAAATTAATAGAGGTTTAAAATGTGATGTTAAGTGCTTCACAAAAACAATATAAACGTTCTTTGTGAGTCTTCCACCTGTTTAAGAAGTTTTTTGCACTTTCGTAGGATGTAATTTTACAAAGAGTTTAGCATCTTCAAGCAAAAATAAATAAATAAATAAAACATAATTACAATTTAATGTTTTAAACTACTATGCATTATAAAGTTTCTTTCATTATTTATATCATAATGTTTTGCTGCCTATTGAAGAAATCCATTTAAAAGTATTGTTATTGCTATTATCCATTATTAGTTCAGAAAATTACTTTGATTATCTTCAAAGGACGAGAGACGATAAAAGTTTAATTTTTGACGGAAAGGTGACGGATGTCTTCGACACTTCTACCGTATCGAGTTTAAGCAAGTAATTATACATTAATAATAAGTAAATTATACATTAGTGTACCTTATTAAGAGGACTTGGCACATTAAAAATGATTTAAATATCATTTTTATTTAGTTATATTCTATGCATGATTATCTTTCAATTGATATATCACTTTTGTATATCTGTAAATTAGAAGTGAAATGTAAAGAGATTAGGGAAGTCGAGAGCACCCCCTTTTTTGATTTAAAAAAAAGAAGCTATTTTAAAGAGGGAAATAATAACTAAAAAAAGGTATTAGAAATAAAGCAGGATATTTCTGAAGTACTACAGTAATGTTTATTATTTATTTCTTTTGATATGCATTCATGTAAAATTTTTTTATATAGGTCTTAAAATTTATATGTTGAAATAATATGAAAATACTATTATTCTTAAGAAAATGTGTAGCTAATATTTTATAGTGGTATTTTATGTTTATTTAAGCTTATATAGTATTTTTTGAATTAAAAAACCTTGTATATTTTTTTCTGTTTGTGTTTTTTCGCATTCAAATTTCTTCTCTTGCCAAAATTATTTACCAATTACTTCCATTTTTTTCATGCGTTTTATATTGAATGCATTTTACAAAATTAGTGATCAATTTTGCTGTAAACTTAATACTTTTTTCTTCAAAAAATTAAAAAATAGGAGATTTTAGCTTTTTTGTTGAATTTTAGCATACGTATTAACATTTTATTTTTCTTCTCCAAAACTAAATAAGTTATGGTAAAATTGAACCCTAAAGTTGTTTAAAAAATTTTTTAGGAATGTTATAAAAAAATTTCTGGTCAAAAATTTAATAAATAGAAAAGGAGTATATTATTTTAAAATTGTGTAAATAGTATGTACACGAAATTTCAATTTGTATCATTTTCTTGCATAGAATCATTATATGAAATACTAAACTATAATTTTTAAATACATAAATAAAAAAAAATATTCAAAAAGGGCGAAATCCCCTTAAGAACTATTGATTAAGAACTAGGTTTGATTTTTTTGTGAGAAGAGTCTGTAAGGCTTTTCAAACACAGCTCGCACGATTGTATGGGTTACAAATTCTTATCCCTTTAAGTTATCCGACTAATTGCGGCAACATTTTTTTTTGGAAAAAATGGAAATGTGGGGATTTTTTTGTGATTTTTAGAATTACTTAGTATATTTTAAGAAATAAACGTAAAATCGAAAACAGAAAAGAAAAAAAAATATATATATATTTTTATTTAAATGGAAAAAAACTGATGAAGATATAGAAAAAAATACATAAACGGTACTCACCCTGTACAACACTTTTATGAACAAATTCTCAGTTTTTCAATTTTGATTTGTTATTTTGTTATTCATGTGTGAAATGACCTTGAGGATAATAAATATATTTTAGTTTGTACAAAAACTAGAGCACTTTATCTTAGTGATTATATGAAACTGCTTAAGAAACATTGATTATATTCACATAAAAGACTGTAAATTATGAAATAAAGCAGCGATTGATAAAACTTAAGTTTAAAACACTTTCTACGGTAATACAGAACATCACACAAAATTTCAGCAAATTGTTTTCAAAACATTTTGAGCAATCACTGTCCCCGTTTGAACTCGAAAAAAACACATTTCGAGTAAAACGCATTCTAAAGTCGGACATCTTGGATAAAGTTATGTGGGGTATCTGCTTTTACTAAAACACTCGTAGGTTTCTTTGTCGAATGGAAAAATAAAACCTTGGTATTTTATTAACCCGCGGTCATCAGTGCCTGTTTTGCTACTGTCAGTTACTCGCGGGTGTAGAGAAATACCCCCAAACCTTTGAACACGTGTAATTAATTATGAAAAATAATTTTAAGTCAAATATGATACATATTTATAAAGTAAAAGATGTTTTTGTATTATACAAATAAAATTATTAAATTGATTGCCTACAAAATGAGATTCACATTAATTTAAACTAAACCTACAAAATTTTCATTTTAAAATACTTATTTTTTATATTTTTTCATAAAACCACAAGTAAACGTATATACTCAGTAAAAAAACTTACTTTGCAATTGGATGCCAAGGATAGTAGAAAAGTAGAAAACAAATATTTTATTCATTTTCAAAACATTCAGAGTAGACTAGTCATATGTTTCAAGCACATATTTTTACACTGGAAGGCCAAAAACAACTAGTTTTACATCATTTACTCGTGGACAAACTGAGCAGCGCCCCTTTTTGGCGGATTAATGCTCGTTTATTGTTTTCTTTTGTCAGTAAAACCCTTTTGAGTTTTTGTCTCAAGTTTGGGGAGTTCTCATCTCATATCCCTCTGTGGCTGCACAAGATCCATTCCGATCTCCTCTAACAATCTTGAACGTCTCATTTCCTTTTCAGGAAAACCGAATGATGGTAATTGAAGCATTAATTCCTGCAGTATTCACAGATGATAAATATACGCAATGGCCAACGGTTACATATTCGTGACACACATCATATGTACTGCACATTTCATCAGTAATATCAACAATCGCCTTTGGTCATATAAAATTCACAATTTCGGTTTTATCAACTCCAGGTTTGGTTTCTACTAAAGTTATCATCATTGTCATGCATGCTAGAAATAAGTAGAACGCTTTTTTTCTTTTTTACAATAGAAACTAAAGTCATTGAATTTTATGATGAAAGCCAAAAGTGGATGTGCCTGGCTTTTGTTTACAGATGAAGGATAATGGTATCTCCTTTTATTTTTCTGAGCGTGCCAACTATTGTTAATTTTTTCAACAATTTTTCTGCAAGCGGTACACTAGTATACCAGTTGTCGCATGAAATGTTACGTCCAGCCATATAACTGCTGACATAAACGCAGAACAATATCCAATGTTTTGTATGAGAACTTGTATGGACCTTCTGGTTGTGTGCCGACATAAGGTTCTAATTTTAGAGTGTAAACGTTTTTTGAGTCGCTACTGCAAATAGTTTTAAAACCATATTTTCCAGGTTTTTGTGGTAATGTACTGCAGGGAAAGAACAAATGACCTTTAAATTTAGCAACTGTTCATCAATAGTGACGTGTATCTACCTGCAGAATAATATTTTGAGCGCAATTTTCATTAAATTTGGAAAATACTGATGTGAGTAAATTTGTCTGACATTTTTCTTGACTATCTGTCTGATAAATCGTCAAAACCTTAAAACACCGCAACAAAAAGAAAATCGATTGTAACTCATAGTTTTTAAAATATATTGATACTCAAACGTGAAATATTCCATAAACCCTTCACTTTTCTATGACTTGATTTTACATAATCCTGCAAGAATCAGTAAACCTATGAAAGCGCATTAATCTCTATTCTCATCTGTTTTCTTACAGTCTCTATCTCTTTGAATAGTTCATTTGAACCTTTCAATGTATACCTTAGTATATTTACTAATATCTTCCTTTATGTCCTTTGAAATAAAAAAGGTTGAAAAAATTCTAAAGGCGTTTTACAAATTTTGCAGAACCTTTGCTCCCTGGCAAATGAATTACGATGTTAAGGGAACGAGTACGTACCGAAGTATTGACTTTATTTTTTATACCATTTTGTTATTCCGTCTTTTTCCAAATAATAGGAATCGTTCTCTATCAAATTATTGGTTGTTTGTTGCCTACAAGTTTCTTCCAATTTTGTTCCGTATCCGTGAATGATCAGATTTGCCCAATATGCTCTCTGAAATTTCACAGTCTTCGAAATCAATTAATTTCATCTTCGCAAATCTGTCGATACAGTATCTAATAGATAACGGAGTCGCTGTTGCTCCCTCTCCCATGGTGTGTTTTTGCCATAATACTCTGAAAGTGTTTCAAAAATTTTACCAAAAATTATATTTACAAATATTTTAAAGTATTATATTATTTTTATACTAAAATTATTGAAATTTTAAATAAAATATGCAAGCACATTTATATCGTTGAAAATGTAAACGAAAAGAGCAAAATCCTTACTCCTATTTTAGATGCTCCAGCACGAAAATATAACGCTGTTACCGCGGGAGCCTCCTCAGCACCCCCAAGTAAACTTTTGAAGGTCGCTACATTCCGATCATCCGAGGGAGAGTGATTACATCATGCCTGAAGGTTCACGATCAAAATGTGCAGCTACAGAAAAATCAGGGTTCTGCACATATCTCTTTGGAATCTCTGGGAGCCTTTTCTTGTTGCTGGGGTGTATTATGAAATTCACCCCGCGCTAGTGATCGCGGGTTAAGCTAATAAGTTGATCTACAAAATAAAAAATCATAAAAAAAATTGTCCATTTTAAAAAATAAATCATGATTTTAGGGTAAATGGATACCTTAAGCACTAGTGATTCTTCTGCGATTAGAGTCTATAAGCTCTCTAATACCCAGCTCGAACTATTGTAATGGGTTAGAAATTTTATCTTTTTAACGTCCGGAAATATGTATCTTTTTAAATGTTGCATTCTTCTGGTTATTAACATTATACTGACCCTGTAACGTTTCAGAAAATTAATGATAAAGTGAGAGCTAGGAAATTAAATAGTTGATTTATATATATTTAAGTCACAGGAATAATTACAACATAAACATCAACATTGGGAAGTTATTTATAATATTGGATTATTTCCCCATCATTTCAGAGTATGCTATTTGTGAGGGAGGAACACAAACTGTTCTCTAGTACAGCGGATTCTCCTTCCACCTTTCCGTTCAGGTCGGGCAGAACTTTCCCTGACACCAAGATTCTGACCTGCCAGGTGAAATCCAGCTGTTGTGTTTTTCTATAGCTACAGGCTTCGGAGAGGCGATGTGCTGGTATCAAAGATCACCGCCATATTTAGTGCACGCGTGCATAGGAACGCTGCTATCCTATCCACTAAAAAGAAGTCGTTTTTCTCAGCTGTGTGACGAGAAGATCGTGTGCCCAATGGCACCGGAAACAAAGGCTTTATAAAAATGTTAAACCCTTGGAACAAGTGAATGTATCACGGTTCATACAGGCTGGATCTTAAGAGGTTAAAAGGATTTAAAATGATCTGGTACAAGTCGAATGATAGTTTTTTTTTAATAATGTTAATATTTGATGAAACGCTAATTACACCTCTATAATATAAAGAAAATGCAATCAAGAAAAGAGTTATCCGATTGTAATGAAATTTTTTCTTCGTATGCGAAGACACTTGTACCCTCGAACATCCCAATAAGGAAATTTTTGTGTCCAATGAATGAATAGTGGAGCTACAGCGCATCGAAAGTGCGCATTTAGCAAAATTCTATAGGAAGCGATTATCAATTTGATGGTCAAAATTTCTGTCACACTGCGATTTAGGATACCTTCAATGACTGAAAAATGTCTTGCCGTAGGATTCGAGTTTATTACGAGCATTAAAACATAAATGAAAACACAAAAAAGAACATCTCAGGTTGTACGCTAAGGTGAAAATGCATACCCGTAGAAATCGGGATGCGTAAATGGTTAACCCGCGATCCTGGGGGTTTTCGTAAACCCCAGCAACAAAAAAAATCTTCCCAGGATTCAAAAAAAGAATGAGAACCCATTTTTCTGTAGCGAAAATTTTAGATCATTAAACCCTTTGGGGATGCAACCCCTTTTTCCCGAACGTATTGGAATGTAATGACCCAAAAGTTTATCGGGAGGGCTGAGAACCCCCGGGGAGAAAGTTGAGATTTGAAACAGTCTGCTCTGAATTTTTGGGAAAATTATTAAAATATTATTTTTTATACTTTCTACATCATTATCTCATTAATTATAAAGTATATTTATTACTGGTATTACGTTTCCCGGGTTTTTATAAAAAAATAAAAAATTTATGTTTTTTTAAAATGAAAATTTTGTTTTTTTAGAATTAATGTTAGTCTTTTTGATGCAACAAATTTTATAATTTTATTTGTATAATAAAAAAAACATCTTGTATTTATATATATGAATCATAATGACTTAATTTTATTTTCATAATTAAATAATGTTTAAAATTTTGGGGGTGTTGTCTAACCCCGGAGAAAATGACGGTAGAAAAAAGAGGCGCGAGTGACCGGGGTTAACGTAAAAAGAATAAAAAACAGCTTCTCCCCTCTTATTTTTTCTCTTTTTGAATTTTGACGTTCTGGGGACGGGGAACGTCACTAGGGTTTGACGTCACTGGGGTTTCTGACCATTTTCCCAAAATTGATTTCCCATCGTTTTTTCCATGAAAGTTTTAACCGTTGTACACACCCTTATTATTTTCATTTAATGATATATTATAAAAATTTTTTTACTTTTTTCATAGCTTTTTATTTTTACAAAAAGTTTAATTATATGCATAATTTTCATCTTAAGTTGATTGAGGTCGGACTTTTTACACAATCCTTACAATGTATTTAGTTTTTTCAAACTATTAATTCATCTCCCAATAATACAAAAATCTTATCAGCACCAATCAAAATTTTAAACTTAAAATAAAAAAATGTTAGAATTGGTTTGCTTTTGATATTTTCACCTTTTTAAAAGTTTAGTAACAAAAAGTCGAATTTTAAAAAGCTAATGTACCCGAAGGGTTTTAAAAAAAGAAGTGTTCTTTTTTTTTAAATATTTAGATGTTTGGCTTTTTTTTTGCTTATTACATATAATCATTTAAAGTCGGAAAAAAAATTAGAACATCATTTTAGATGCTCAAAAACAAAAATATTCATTTTAAGGAAACTTCAGTGGTCTTTTTCCCTTTATTTTTAAAAGCGCTTTGGGAGAAATCATTCCTTTACAAAATATTTCATACATATTCATAAACAATTGGAAAAATTTAAATTAATAGGGTTTAAAATGTGTGTTGGCTTCAAAAAAACAATATAAACGTTCTTTGGGGCCCCCCGTTTAAGAAGTTTTTACTTTCGTGGGGTGTAATTTTACAAAAAGTTTAGCATCTTCAAGCAAAAAAAAAAATAAATCATAAATTTCAATTTAATGTTTTAAACTACTATCATTATAAAGTTTTTCATTATTTATATCATAATTTTTTTCCCCTTTAAGAAATCCATTTAAAAGATTGTTATTGCTATTATCCATTTTGTTCAGAAAATTACTTTGATTATCTTCAAAGGACGGGGACGATAAAAGTTTAATTTTTTTTACGGAAAGGTGACGGATGTCTTCGACACTTCTACCGTATCGAGTTTAAGCAATAATTATACATTAATAATAAGTAAATTTTACATTAGTGTACCATTGGAAAGAATTTAAAAAAATGATTTAAAATATCATTTTTATTTATTATATTTTTAAATTTCCAAAATTATTATCATTTTTGTAAATTGATGAAATGTAAAGAGATTGGGGAAGTCGCCCCCCTTTTTGTTTTAAAAAAAAGGTTTTTTAAAGAAAAAAAAACAAAAAAAAAGGTTTAGAAATAAAGCGGATTTTTTAAAGTACTACATAATGTTTATTATTTATTTTTTTGAAAAGATTAGAAAAAATTTTTTTATAGGTTTAAAATTTTTTGTTGAAATAATATGAAAATACTATTATTTTTAAGAAAATGTGTGCAAATTTTTTATGTGGTATTTTATGTTTTTTTTAAGTTTATAGTTTTTTTTTTTTGTTTAAAAAAACCTTGATTTTTTTTTCTTGTTTTTTTTGCATTAAAAATTTCTTCTCTTCCAAAATTATTTCCATTATTTCCCTTTTTTTTTCATGCTTTTTATATTAATGCTTTTTTAAAAAAAAGGGATAAATTTTTTGTAAATTTAATATTTTTTCCTTTAAAAATTAAAAAAAAAAAGGAGTTTTTTGCTTTTTGTTAATTTTGCATGTTTTAAATTTTATTTTTCTTCCCAAAACTAAATAAGTTATGGAAAAATTAAACCAAAAAGTTTTTTAAAAAATTTTTGGGGAATATAAAAATTTCGGGTCAAAAAAATTAGAAAAGGAGTATATTATTTTAAAATTGTAAATAGTATGTACACGAAATTTCAATTTGTATATTTTCTTGCATAGAATCATTATATGAAATATAAACTATAATTTTTTAAAACATAAATAAAAAAAAAATTCAAAAAAGGGGGAAATCCCCCTTTAAAAACTATTGATTAAGAACTAGGTTTGATTTTTTGAGAAGAGTCTTGGGGTTTTTCAAACACAGTCAAAAGATTGTATGGGTTTCAAAATTTTATCCCTTTTAAATTATCCACTATCGGGGAAATTTTTTTTTTGGGAAAAAAGGAAAAAGTGGGGATTTTTTTTTTTTTAGAATTCTTTTAGTATATTTTAAAAATAAACGTAAAAAAAAAAAAGAAAAAAAAAATATATATATTTTTATTTAAATGGAAAAAAATGATGAAGAATGAAAAAAAAAAAAAAGGTACTCACCCCGGCAACACTTTTTTGAACTTTCAGTTTTTTAATTTTTATTTTTATTTTGTTTTATGGTGAAATGACCTTTAGGATAATAAATATTTTTGTTTGTCAAAAAAAAAGAGCACTTTATCTTAGTGATTATATGAAACTCTTAAAAAAACATTGATTATATTCACATAAAAGACTTTAAAATTTTGAAATAAAGCGCGATTGATAAAACTTAAGTTTAAAAAAACTTTCTACGGAATACAGAACATCCAAAAAAATTTCAGCAAATTGTTTTCAAAACATTTTGAGAATCACTGTCCCGTTTGAACTCGAAAAAAAACATTTCGAGTAAAAAGATTCAAAATCGGACATCTTGGGTAAAATTTTTTGGGGTATCTGCTTTTTCTAAAACACTCGTAGGTTTTTTGTGAATGGAAAAAAAAAGGATTTTATTAACCCGCGGTCACTGCCTGTTTTGCTACGTCGTTTCTGCGGGTGTAGAGAAACCCCCCAAACTTTTAACACGTGTAAATTTAAATTTTGAAAATAATTTTTAAGTCAAATATGATACATATTTATAAAGTAAAAGTGTTTTTGTATTATACAAATAAAATTATTAAATTGATTGCCTACAAATGAGATTCACATTAATTTAAACTAAACCTACAAAATTTTATTTTAAAATACTTATTTTTTATATTTTTTCATAACCACAAGTAAAACGTATATACCAGTAAAAAACTTACTTTGCGAATTGATGTAAAGGATAGTAGAAAGTAGAAAACAAATATTTTATTCATTTTAAAAACATTCAGAGCAGACTAGTCATATGCTTCAAGCACATATTTTTACACGGGAAGGCCAAAACAACTAGTTTTTACATCATTTACTCGTGGACAAACGGGAGCAGCGCCCTTTTTGGGGATTAATGCTCGTTTTATTGTTTTCTTTGTCAGTAAAACCTCTTTTGAGTTTTTGTTCAATTTTGGGGGAGTTCTGATCTCATATCCCTCTGTGGCTGCACAAGATCCATTCCGATCTCCTCTAACAATCTTGAACGCTCATTTCCTTTTCGGGAAAAAACCGAATGATGAAAGAATTGAAGCATTAATTCCTGCAGTATTCAAGATGATAAAATATACGCAATGGCCAAGGGTTTTACATATTCGTGACACATCATATGTACTGCACATTTCATCGTTATCAACACCGCCTTTGGTCATATAAATTCACAATTTCGGGTTTTATCAACCCGGTTTGGTTTCTACTAAAGTATCATCATTGTCATGCATGCTAGAAATAAGTAGAACGTTTTTTTTCTTTTTTACAATAAGAAGCTAAACTCATTGGAATTTTATGATGAAAGCCAAAAGTGGATGTCCCTGGCTTTTGTTTACAGATGACGGATAATGGTATCTCCTTTTTATTCTTTCTGAGCGAGCCAACTATTGTTAATTTTTTTTCCAACAATTCTTCTGCAAGCGGTAGAATAGTATACCATTTGTCGCATGAAATGTTCGCCCAGACCATATAATGGTTGACATAAACGCAGAACAATATCCAATGTTTTGTAGAGAACTTGTATGGACCTTCTGGTTGTGTGCCGACATAAGGTTCAAATTTTTTAGAGTGTAAACTTTTTTTGAGTCACACAAGGCAAAATGGTTTTAAAACCATATTTTCCAGGTTTTGTGGCATGTATTGCAGGAAAGAACAAGACCTTTAAATTTTTAGCAACTGTTCATCAATAGTGACGTTTCACTTCGGGGAATAATATTTTGAGCAATTTCAAAATTTTGAAAAAATACTTCGGATGTGGTAAATTTGTCTGACATTTTTCTTGACTATCTGTCTGATAAATCGTAAAAACCTTAAACACCGCAACAAAAAGAAAATCGATTGTAACTCATAGTTTTTAAAATATATTGATACCTAAACGTGAAATATTCCATAAACCCTCAATTTCTATGACTTGTTTTTACATAATCCTGCAAGAATCAGTAAACCTATGAAGCATTAATCTCATTCTCATCTGTTTCTTACAGTCTCTATCTCTTGAATAGTTCATTTGAACCCTTTCAATGTATAAATTAGTATATTTAATAATATCTTGCTTTATGTCCTTTGAAATAAAAAGGTTGAAAAATTCTAAAGGCGTTTTACAAATTTTGGCAGAACCTTTGCTCCTGGCAAATGAATTACGATGTTAAGGAACGAGTACGTACCGAAGTATTGACTTTATTTTTTATACCATTTTGTTATTCCGTCTTTTTCCAAATAATAGGAATCGTTCTCATCAAATTATTGGTTGTTTGTTGCCCAAAATTTCTTCCAATCTTTCGTATCCGTGGAATGATCAGATTGTTCAATATGGTGCCCTTTTTCTGAAATTTCACAGTCTTCGAAATCACTAATTTCATCTTCAAAATCTGTCGATACAGTATCTAATAGATAACGGGTCGCTGTTGCTCCCTCTCCCATGGTGTTTTTGCCATAATTTCTGGAAAGTGTTTCAAAAAATTTTACCAAAAATTATATTTTACAAATATTTTAAAGTATTATATTATTTTTATACTAAAATTATTGAAATTTTAAATAAAATATGCAAGCACATTTATATCGTTGAAAAAAAATGTAAACGAAAAGAGCAAAACTTACCCTATTTTAGATGCTCCGAGTACGAAAAATATAACGCCGTTACTCGCGGGGAGCTCTCAGCACCTCAAGTAAACTTTTGAAGGTCGCTACATTCCGATCATCCGAGGGAGAGTGATTACATCATGCCTGAAGGTTCAATGACCTAAAATGTGCAGCTACAGAAAAAATCAGGGTTCTGCACATTCTTTTTGGAATTCTGGGAGCCTTTTCTTGTTGCTGGGGTGTACAGAACACCCCGCGCTAGTGATCGCGGGTTAAGCTAATAAGTTGATCTACAAAATAAAATCATAAAAAAAATTGTCCATTTTTAAAAAATAAATCATGATTTTAGGGTAGTCGGATACCTTAAGCACTAGTGATTCTTCTGCGATTAGAGTCTATAAGCTCTCTAATACCCAGCTCGAACTATTGTACGGGTTAGAAATTCTTATCTTTTTAACGTCCGAAATATTTTTATCTTTAAATGTTGCATTCTTCTGGTTATTAACATTATACTGACCCTGTAACGTTTCAGAAAATTAATGATAAAGTGAGAGTTAGGAAATTAAATAGTTGATTTATATATATTTAAGTCACAGGAAATAATTACAATATAAACATCAACATTGAAGTTATTTATAATATTGATTATTTCATCATTTCAGAGTATGCTATTTGTGAGGGAGGAACACAAAACTGTTCTCTGGGGTATTTTCAGCGGATTCTCCTTTCCACTCTGTTCAGGTCGGGCAGAACTTTCCTGACACCAAGATTCTGACTCACAGGGGTGAAATCCAGCTGTTGTGTTTTTCATAGCCACAGGCTTCGAGGCGATGCTATATCAAAGATCACCGCTATATTTAGGGGTGCACGCGTGCATAGGAACGCTGTTATCCTATCCACTAAAAGAAGTCGTTTTTTCAGCTGTGTGACGAGAAGATCGTGTGCCCAATGGCACCGGAAAAATAAAGCATTTATAAAAAAATGTTAACCCCTTGGAACAAGGAATGTATCAGCCGGTTCATACAGGCTGGATCTTAAGAGGTTAAAAGGATTTAAATGATCTGGTACAAGTCGAATGATAGTTTTTTTTTAATAATGTTAATATTTGGATGAAACGCTAATTACACTCTATAATATAAAGAAAAATGCACCAAGAAAGAGTTATCCGATTGTAATGAAATTTTTCTCGTATGCGAAGACACTTGTACCGAACATCCCAATAAGTGAAATTTTGTGTCCAATGAATGAATAGTGAGAGCTACAGCGCATCGAAAGTGCGCATTTAGCAAAATTCTATAGGAAGCGATTATCAATTTGATGGTCAAAATTTCTGTCACACTGCGATTTAGGATACCTTTCAATGACTGAAAAAATGTCTTGCCGTAGGATTCGAGTTTATTACGAGCATTTGTCAGTGTTTGAAAAAGACCGCATAATTTGATTGAAAGAGGCAGGTTGGGCAAATTGGATAATCACTCGTCATATGAGTCAAAGCAATGCGGTCATTGGAAGATGATGGCAAGAATGGGTGGACAGTGGTTGATTTCAGCGTCATGATGGTAGCGGTCTAACTAAGGCCACAGAAGTACGGCAGGACAGATTGATTCATCGTTATCAAACCTCAGACATGTGACCGACCCACATAACTATTCACAGACAGCTGATAGAGCGAAATTTACGTTCGTACCAACAGCTACGTAACCTTCCACCCACGCCTGACACTTTTCAAGCCATATTACAGTGGTTCTTGGCTCTATCAGGTTGGGATCATGCTGACTGGGAACGTACGTATAGCATTTAGTGACAAATTTCATTTCTCACTGCGTCCTCGTCATCGAGCAGGTGTTGAACACCGCTGGCGTGCTAATCCTACTTTCTGTATTGTACGCCATACAAACACTCAACTAAAAGTTATGGACAAGGGTGCCATTTCTTTTGATAGCCGGACTCTTTTGGTCGTCATTAGAGGCACACTTACAACACAACGGTACGTCTACGGCATTCTGAGAACTGTTTTGCAACCATTCCTTTTGCAGTTCCTTGGCCTTATTTTTCAGAAAATAAGGCCAGACCACATGGGGCTCGTGTTGCTATGAATTGTCTAACAACTTGTCAAACACTTTCTAGGTCAGCTAGATCACCAGATATATCTCCAATCCAGCATGTCTGGGATATGATGGGAAGTGACTGCATCTACAAGGGAATGTTGATGACCTGGCAAGACAATTCGAGCAAATTTTGCTTAGACCACAAATACCTTAGAAGATCATCGGATTGCTTTATCACTCTATGCCACGTCGTATGGTAGCTTGAGCTCATTAATTAATAGCTAAGTAACTCTGAAATAAATCATTTAATTTTTTTGAAATTTTAACCATTTTCTATTTTGTACATTATCTTTCTACCCACCAATTTTTGTCTCTGTCAGACTACTCGTTCTTGGAGCGTCATTATTTGTTTTTGTTGCTGTTGTTGTTATAGAGTGTATATATGCTTTTTTGTCAAAACATCCTATATCGGAAATTGTTCTTTTGGGGTAATTCTCCTTTTATCACTAAACTAGCTGAACTTTGTCAAAATGCGCGCTAATGAAATTCCAAATAAAATTTAAACTTTTGCTAATTTAAGCAATTGCATAATTTATGCATTATCTTAAGAATTTTTCTGAAATAAAACGAGATAAAAATTATTTTTTTTTATTTTACATACTTTTAAAGATTACAGTGTTATCTATGAATAAAACATGAATTCATTTTAGTTACAATTAACTTGAATTCAACTGAGGAAAAAAAAAATTAATTTGCTAATTTTTAACTGAAGAATTTGTATTTAAAAAATCTTTATACATTTACAAAATATATTTCTTTTATCATTCAAATAAATATCTTAATTGTAAATTTAACCCGTTGTTAATTTCTTCGAAATCGTTACTTTGTCTAAGTTAAATGTAGAAATCACCACTTTAATTAATATTCAAAAACCCGTAGCAAAAAATACATAAAAAAGTGCTTTTTCGAAATGATAAAAAGTGAAATATATTCAAAGAGTTTGGGAAGTTTCTGTAGATATAATTTAAGATACATTTAAGTACTTAATTAAATGAGAATTTGGATCGAGATGTTTTTAGTGATTTAACCAAAAGTTAAAAAAAAAAATTTCTGATACCTAAATAGTATTTTTTTTTCAAAACTACTCATTTTTCATTAAAAAAAATGACATAATTGAAGAAAGGAGTGTAAGTGTTCCTTTTTTTTATTTTCCTGTAGCTAAAAAAGGCCAAAGTATATAAAAAAACTTGAATTATATCTTTTTAAGAAAATTGTCTCCCAAATTACCATTTTTAATTAAAGTATTACAAGTAAGACATATTTTGTAACCACAAATACACTCGCAAAAATTATACAGGGTGTTGCTGAATTCAACGAAGAAATACGGAAGAGTGATAGCAGGTAGAATAGGGATATTAAATCACCTTTCAACATGGGGTAGCAAGCAAATTTTATTTCGAGTAATTCAAAAAGTTACGAAGGATGTGATTTCGAGTTAAACGAAAAAAGGGAATCAGAAGTAATAAATACCTTAATTAAATGTAAAATATGTTTATACAATGCCAACAATACTTCACAGCTCGATTTCAAAAATGAAATGACATATATAAGGAATTTCAGATGACCCTAGAACAGTGCTTCTCAAACTTTCAATGTTAGCGACCCAATATTCAATCATAGTTTTCATCTCCGTATAATAACGATGTATTAAATTCAATAATACTACATTTCGACGCTAAATCTACAATAAGACTTTAACCTATTAAGTGCTTCCAGCGTAAATAAACGTCTAGCTCAGACAGTGTGTTAATTGACCCGGACGTATATATACGTTTTTCCGAAGTACAATCTTTTCTGTGAACTTCTATTCATAAAATTATATTCCGGAGGCTTTGGAATGCAAGATAACCTTAACATGGCTTACGAAGGATTTTACTTATTTCAGACGATTCGTTTATTTATTTATTTTCCATCCCCCCCAATACATCATATTCGCTTGCTTACTTGTTAAGCGGTGGTATTGTGGAGCGAAACGCGTAGTCATTAATCGGCATTTAAAGGATTAATTATGAACCGTACAAATTATCAAGATAAGTGCTAATTTTTGCATATAATTTTATATATGACAAGCCCATGGGGTCACTGGTAATTATAAAACTTTTTTTAACTTAGTATTGTTAAATTAATTATAAAATACATTGCACAGTACTAATACATTTATAAGTGTATTATTTCAATGTAAATGTATATTTTATTTTTTATGTATTTTGTTTGCTTACTTTCAATAAATCAATAATTTTTTAGATAAACATTTGTTTTCAACTTTTCAATATACTCGCGCCCCCCCTCGTAGGGTTGTCACGCCCCCTAGGGAGCACGTCCCACAGTTTGAGAAACACTGCCCTAGAAGAAGAAATTGAAAGGATTGAGATCTGGGAGAGTGAAAGACAAGCAACATTTCCCCCACGTCTACCTCTCGGGATTTGTAGAATGTAAATTTTTATCCCTCAAAATTGAAAAGTGTGCTGGTGCAACGTCATGCAGGAGTCACATGATTTGGTGCACAAAGGCCGGTACTCCCTGCATCAACTCCTGGAGGACAGTGCAGGTGTATCCATTGAACATAATGGGCTTGAGTCCCAGCAGGGCCCAGATAACCGGATTCAAGAGTCCCTACTTGGATCCAACAAAGCCAAAATGGCACATTGATCTTCCGCATCCAGGGCCCGAAATGAGCTTTAACTGGCACTGCTAAGGGGAGTGCTGAAGGGAAACAAGGCGTATTGCGTCAGTGAAGCTTCAGTCAGTATATGTATATCCCGGCATTCTTTCGGTCACTTCTATCGTCTGGACATTTGTCCACCCGACGAACATTATCATCACGATTTTCAACGAATAAACGTTGTTTGCGACCCCATGTTCTATGATAATTTGTCTCCCCTTGATGCCTACTATGACCCCTCTGAATTTGTCGGTCAAATTCATCAGCACCCTTCAAATCAAAAATTGTATTAATCAACTTTAAAACAAAAATAAATAGACTTCAAATTTTTAGAATATCTTTATGCTAAAAATGTTAAACACGATATTGAATAAAATTATTATATGAATGATTTATAGTTTTAAGAACAAATAATTAATAGTTCGAAATTGTTCAAAAAATTGTTAGTTATAACATATTGCGTAAGTCCTCAGCTTTGTTTAATTTAAGTAATACGTTAATTTAGATAATTTACTCTTAAAACTTAAGACCAATTTTATATTATGAATTAAAAACTCCTCCCCCCTTCTTATAATTTGCTTAAATTCGGTACAAATATTAAAATATAATTTTATTTTGGGGTGTATTTTTTAAGAATAAAATAACTGAAGACTTATAAATTCCCAATGGGGTTGCATGTACAGATTAAATTTTTTATATGCATCCATAAAAACTTACTCAGAACCTGATTACCCATAAGAATTTGCAGTTCATCTAATAATTTAAAAACTTAATAACAATATTATGTTCTCATTTCTTTTTAAAGAGTAACTTTTAAACAATTGTACACGTACAAGTGAAATATACAGTTTTACATTAGAAGCTTAAAATCAAATTAGAGAAAACTATAAGTAGCGCATTCCTATCAATATTTTTTTTCATAATTTTATTGTTACAAATTTCATATTTCTGTAAATAGTAAAACGAAACAGCTGAAAGTTTACTATTACTTTTAATCTTACTTTGATTAAATGTTTCCAAAATTCCCCATTAAAAATTTTATATATAATTTTGTACTATAGATACAAGTACATCCCTTTTGTAGTTATTAGCATCTTTGAAATATAAATATGAGTTCTTTTTAGGAAATATGCATTACAGTTGTTAAAAAGCTGTGTAAGTTCTATGGAATGGTATTAATGCCTTGTTTGAGTTAATAGAAAGACTGAAATTCCATTTATTTTGAATTCAAAAAGAAAGGATACTTATCAAATTACTTCTGCAAACTTTCTGCATTCTGCATTTTTGTATTTAATAATTCAGGTGTTTTGTTCATAAAAAAATAAATAAAATAAAAATAAGTAAATACACTCATGGGACAAGAAAATGAGAGCACCAAGAAGGAGTCGTTAAAATGAAACGAAAGTTTACATACTTAATGACTACTTTAATATAAGCAAATGATTAGAAAATAAAAGAAAAATTAAAGTTTATTTCAGAGAAAAAAGGAGAAAGAACGGAGGATTTAATACTCCGTTGAACCCCCTCTAGCGTGAATGCACGATTAGGCATTGAAGCATACAAGTTTTGTATAATGTCTTGAGACATTTCATTCCATATTTGCTGAACCCTTGCCTCCAGTTCGTTGAAACTCGTGGAATGCATAACTCACCGTCCCAAAAGATCCCATATATGCTCGATTGGAGACAAATTTGGGGATAGGGCAGGCCAAGGGAGTGTATTAAAGTGCGGGGACAGCCTTGTGAAACCTTGCCGTGTAAAACCGAGCATCGTTTTGTTGAAAAATGGCTCCTGGGAGACGTTGCATGAATGTCAACACATGTGATTGCAAGATGTCATGGACATAACCCTGGGCTGTCATGGTGCCACGGAACAATACTAGGGGTGACTGTGTAATGTAGAAAATGACACCTTATACCATCACACCAGCTGTGGGAACGGTATGTCACTGTAAAGCAAATGCAGGATTGAGGCGTTCACCACGGGGTCTCCACACACGATTGACATCACTGCTGAGATGAAATCTGGATTCGTCGCTTAAGACGAACTAGCTCCATTCCACTGCAGTCCAGTTTCCTCCTGCGTGGAACCACTCCAAACAGGGGCATCGATGGGTGGGTGTAAAGGGCAGCACACGTAATAGCTCCGCGATCCCAAATGTCCTTCAGCCAGATACATTCGCATGGTTCGAGAAAACATAGGGGCCCCTAGTGAAGGTGCTACATGTGCTTGGATGGCAGCCGATGAAGCAGTTGGCTGTATGCTTGCATTTGTTACGAATTGGCGGAATTCTCGAAGATTGGTCTGTCGAGAGTATCCTGAGTCTGGTTTTCGTGTAAATGACATCTCTCGGATCCTGTGATCTCAACACCCTCTCACAACACAATCAGAGTGCCCTAATTGACGACCTACTCTTCTAGCTGACAACCCAGCTTCCATCGTGACAACGATTCTCCCTCTCTCAATCTGCGGCAGCTGCTCATATTGACTTCGAAAACGGCGTAATGACATGTCTACTTCAGCTCTTTCTTTGTAAACGATTCAGCACACACAAACAAGCTTTGGTTACCTGATTTATACTTCACGGAGAACGACGTTAAATGCCCTCTACTGGTTACACCTAATGCGCAATCACGCTGCATTTCTAATCATTGGCAAATTTCTCCAACATGTACCATCATTTCTTGGTGCTCTATTTTTTTTGTCCATGAGTGTAAGTAAAAATAATAAATATAAAATATATATCATAAATGGCACCTCGGAAAAGATGCACATGGGGAAGAAGTACCTCCTCACAATAGCGATTCCCGGTTACAGACCCTCTGTCCAAAATGGGAAGCTCAGTTCTACCGTTCAGCATAATGCCTCCCCAGACAAGAACTTCAGGACCACCATAACAGTGTTTTTCCTTGATATTACTGGGATAAAACCGGGTCCCGATCTCTCTCCAAATCAAAACGCGTTGAGAATCGCTTCTGGTACTGAACCGACTCACATCCGTAAAGAGGACAGACTCCATTTGATCAGTTGTCCAGTTTTTGGGCTCTCTGGCCCACTGTAAAAGGTGGCTTCAGTGGCCAACTTTCAACGGGAGGCAGCGTTCAAGACGGCGGGCGAACAGGCCCTCTTTGTGAAGGCTTCTGGCCACAGTAAACCGCTACACTTGTAGACCTGTTGCTGTACAGAGTTTCTGAGCAATGGCGTTTGCTGACTGCTGTTGAACTTTTTTCGCCTGCAGGATGATATATCGGTCATCCCCTGCAGTTGTCGTCCTCGGGCGGCCACACCAACCTTTCTAACAGCTGTACCTGTGGTTTGGAACGCTTTCCAAGTGCGCGAAACGACACTTTTGTTGATTCCGAACTCTGCAGCTACACTGGTGACAGTACGCCCCTCCTCCAGCTTTCCGATCATTCTTCCACGTGTGAAGTCGTCCACGTGATTTCTTCTAGCCATATTTCACGAACTGACTCACTGACACTTGCGGCGAATATGTTGAATTGAGTCTCCGTCCTTCATTTTATTCTACTGTTCAGCAGTGCGCGCCGACATCACGCGTTTTGCGTACGTTCCCATCGCTTCTGACGTTTTGTTCCTGATATTTGCATACGCATGACGTTTCTACTGACTTACGTGTTCACTGTACTGATCTCCAGACCTCCTTTTCTGCAATTTCATGGCTATCTGCTAAATTTTTACATTGTTGCTTAAGTTTTGCACACCATTGTATATAATTTTAAGCTATAATTATTTTAGGAAAAAAGAATAAATGCATTTATGCTTCTATGTATCGGATTCTTTTTTTTTCCAGCTTAGAATTTGTTATCCTGTAAGTTCTTAACCTTATTATTAAAAATTGAAGTACTACTGTGACTATTAAATAACCGGACATGTCTTAAAATCCAGCCTTATTGAAAACAATGTACAAATACTTTTTAATCCCCTTCAATATACTCTCTTTCCCTAACAATACATAGCTGAATGCGAGTTTTCCACCGTTCAAAGCAGAGTTGCGGCTCGTTAGGTGCCGCCATCTTTAATGTGCCGTTTTTAACTTCACCTTCAGTACAGACAGAAAATGTGATCCCATTAATGCATTTTTACTGTAAAAACAGATGAAAGTCTTATTGTAAAAGTTTTAGTGAGTATGGTGGATGTTCATGCACGTAATGCGTTTGTCTGCCAAGAACTTTTTTATAGAGAGCGCAATGTGTACCGAGGCGTTGGTGCAAAATCCACGTGTTGTTGCTCTATAGATCCTGTATTTTTCCCAAATTTTTATCTAAAACTTTTCAGGACTTCTATGTAGTATAGCTGTTTTACAGTTTGACCTCAATTTACCAATTCAAATATGATGATGTTTATAATATCGAACAAAAACGATGAGTTCTGGATGCCACAGATCGACAAGAACGTTCAACATTTTCAGCAACCTCCCGATCATCCGGAAATCATTTGTGCCCTTCAAAAATTTGACTGTGTGAGGTGCAATTACCTTGAAACACTATTTTAACGATTTAAAACATTCTGTTGGATTTTTTTTAAATTTCACGAATAATTTTAAATTTACACGCATCTTGAATTTTACATTTATCATGATATCAGCACTTCGACACATCAACGACTTTATTAAACAAGGATAAGAAACAAACTGATCTAGATAGAGAGATGGAATAACGGGCTCCAGCACCGGAAAGATCAAGGTTAACTATCTTCCATTCCCACTCTTTCACACCAAGCCTAATGGCCAAAGCAGTGGTCTTCAAAATGTGTTCCATGGAATCCTGGGGTTCCATGAGGTATACCCAGGGATTCCACGAGTCACAATAAATAAATTAAAAAAAAGGATAACTATGCATGCAAAATGGATTCATGTTCTCTATCAGAAGGCCTGGGTTCGATGTCCAATGCCATCAAATATCTACCGAGTACACGCAGAGTACGTACTCGTTAAATCAGTGGGTTCGAAAGTCTTGTGGGCAATCGCAGTTGAAACCACAAATAAAGAAGGCTGGAGAATATTTCTCTCCCCTCCAGTTCCATGCCTAAATTGTGGAGATGGAGATCGGTGGTGTCACCATCTATTCTACAGAAGTCCAACCTGTCTCACAGGATCTGGCAACATTCATTCCTTCCCTTCGGGAATTTTACCGAGCTTAATCGTACTGTCATCTGTATGGTGTTCAAGGCTAAGACAAACGTCAGGCCTACATCTAGTAACTTGTCACAATGAATTTCGTGGACCTCGATCTGACAAATTATCAGACGGGTGGCATTAGCAACAACAACAACAACAATGTTCTCTATGAAGTGTGTATACCCACTAACATTTAAAGCTTATCCCTGTCATTAAGAAGCTAAAAATTTTACTTCTACATATTAACTTTATTTCGCAATACTTTTTAAACTTTTATTAGAATATAATAAAAGGTATTTTAAAAAAAATGTGTTTTATTTTTATATATTACCTACTAGATTGTAAATATTTTATTGTCTACTATCCCGGGTTCCATGATATATTGTAATACTCGTTATTAGAATGTCTGGCAAAAATAAACAGTTTTTAAATGGAAAATGCATTTTTTGACATTTGTTGACAAAACACCGACAAAAAAAGGGTATGTAAAAACTTATGGACCTATCAACAGATTTGATGTCAAAACTGTAAATTTAAGCAAAACAGCTCCTAAATCTTTCGTTGGTAATTCATGCAAAATAAACAGTATTTCTCTAAACATTTTAATGCGATTCACAGAACAATGTTTATAAGTGAAAAATATTTCTCATCATAAGTTGCTACAAAAGCAAAGTAAAGAAATAAATTAAGGTCAGAATATGTAATGTGTGCGATTGCAGCTAATTTCAATAAGCATAGACTTCGATAGTTAGAGTGAAAAAAATCAAGCACATATTCTAGTTACTAAATGAATGCATAGGTGGGGGGGACACATGAATCACAGATTAAAATTATTAATGAGTAAATTATATTAAAGTTAGAATAACATTTTTAGTGACAGATGCAATAATCTTTTTTAATTTCCTTCACAAAAAGTACCTTTAAGGTGTTGATTTACTTTAAATATTATTTAAAGATATATATTCTTCTAAGTGTGTGCATGGGGAATAGGGTTCTAAGAAAATACTTTCTAGTTCAAGGGGTTCCGTGAGTCTAAAAAGTTTGAAAACCACTGTGCTAGGGCATGCGCTGTCCGGAAATTTAACTATCACATCTTGTATAACATCTACCATTTACCAATAAAGCTGGTTAAATCCCACCTTTTTTATAAAGTGTTCCTCAAACTGCAATGCTTATAATAATGAAGTAATACTTCTCTTTTTTTTTTTTTTTTTTTACAAAAATTTAATTTTTCATATACGTACACAAACACATTCCCCATATATACGCCCGCACATGGCTAATTTACGAATTTAATTTTGCATAGGTATTTCATTTACTAACAATATATTGTACAAATTCAAGTTATAAAAATAATAGAGAAGTACTAAAATATTCGAACAGTAAGGAAGTGGAAATAAAAAAAAAAAAACTAAACATTTTTTTTAGAAAGATATACAACATTACTTTTTTATTACTTAAAAATCTATTATAAAACTAATCCAACGTTTCCGACAAAAAATGTATTTCAACAAAAACAAAAAGAAAATAGGAATTAGATGCCAGGATTCGCAAAATCAGAAATATAACTTAAATGATCATGCAAGAAAAAAAAACTTATTCAGAAAACTTCCTTAAAGAAAAATATAATAAGAAAGCTGAAAGTTATAAGCTGCTTCAAACAATTCTGTTTCAAATCATTTGAGATCCAGAATATTATTTAAAATGAGCTTTGACAACAGGAATCAAATGTATTCCATTTTTTTTTAATTAATACATTTTATACAAATCTCTTTGCTACCAAGAAGCCTTCATTATAAGTTTTATTTCATACAACTACAACTCATTGCCAAAAAAAAATTACTTTTGAATGATTTTCAAACATATCGGCTAGCTTACATTCAATCCGTCTTAGCATTCTGTTTGTTTTTCAGTTTATTTAAGCTTTTCTCCGGTGTATTCCGTATTCTCTAAAAATTTTTTCAAAAAATCGAGAGGGCTGCTAATTACCTCCAGGTTTATTTTTGTAAAAAGATTAAATTCCATTGGCGTCTTATACATTCCTAATGATTTTTCTCCAACGTGATCCGTCTTTAAATTTTTTGGAATCATTGTGTATTTCTCCTGCAGATGTTAAAGTAACTGAATATTTTATTTTTAATTAAACTACGTTTTCGCTTTGAAATATATCATTTTTGAGATATTAGGACACTTTTGCAGGTAATTAACTTAATTTTTATTCTTTCTTGAATAAAACCGAAATAAATAAGGAGGTTTATCGTAAAAATTTAACATTCTCTTGCATTTTTGATATTAGAATTTATTTCACAACTTACATTTTCTATTATGCATTCAATAAAATCGCTATAAATGTTCCATTAAGTAATTTAAAAATTTTTAATGTTGGAGTTAATTTAAATTTCGAAAGTATATAATGAATACATCTTTTTTATGTGCTAAAGGTTTAATGAATCTAGTTGAAGATTACTTTAAGTCAGCGTTCCTCAAACTATGGGGCACCCCTCCCTAGAAGGTATAATATATCTACAAGTGGGAAGCGGACATATTGAAAATTCGGAAACAAAAGATTATTTCAATAAAATATTCATTTACTGAAAATAAACAAACAAATTAAATTCTGACGTATTAAAAAATACAGTACACACACAGTTATAATTCACTAATAAATATGTCAGTACTGCGCAATGTACTTTCTAATTATTTTAACAATACGAAGTTAGGGACAATTTTAATATATACCAATGAACCCATGAGTTTTTCACATCTAAAATTATATACACAAATTAACACTTATCTTGATAATTTTTGTACGTTTTATAAATAATCCCTTCACAACTGAATAAAAGTTACGTGATTGAATCCCCAATGTATCCGTTTTCAAGTTATGCGCAAGTATGTGCTGTACTGGGGGAAGGGAATAAATAAGGAAATCCCCTGACATTAAAAATCATTCTTAAAAACTGCCAAGGTCCTTTTATTGCATTTCAAAGCCTTTGAAACAATTTTATAGATATCAGTGCACAGAAAAAATTGTTGCTTTGAAAAGGGGCAGTTAACACTTTGGCTGAGCGAGGCCGTTTATATACCCCGCTAACTCTTAAAAGGTCAAAGTTTCGTATTATTGAATTTTAAACTTTGTTATTGTATCGAGGGAAGGGGGCGCGATGAATATTATGATTGAATATTGGTTTGCAAAAATTAAAAGCTTTGAGAAGCACTGCTTTAAGTAGCTAAATATAGTTAAATTCTCAATTTAATCTACAGTTAAAGGAATTCTTAAATTGTTTATTATACAATGCTACATAGAAAAACAGAAACTAAATATAGTGTTGCCACAAATTTTTTCGAAAACTTCTTGAATACTTCTTAAAATATTTATCTTTACTTCACATCTAAGAAACAGTTATATATTCAGAGTGCTTTTTATGGATTTTCACACATTCATTCTAATTTGAACATCATATGTTTAATTTGTTCAATTGTTCAGTTTATTTAAGTATGTAAAAAATTAGTTGCATTCCGTGAATCTTAAATTTGGCTTGTTACATAAAAAATTTCGATTGCAATTCGTGAAAATTCCTTTGATGATTGAAATGAAATTTTCCAGAACGCGGTTGGACTCTTGCATGTTAGTCCACGGAAGATATCTTATTTCCCTACTGCTACCCATAGAAAGATCCAGTAGAGGTGTTCCCCTATGCGCCACCTAGGGACACACCATCTAGGGGTCACAGGCTTCCGCCAAGGGAACCTGTTCTCTCAATCGGTCCTTCACAAGCAAAAATCGTTTTAAATCTCTTAGATACTTGTAACAAAAAGGAGTCAGCTACACTATCAAGAAGAAAAGCATTCCCTCCATCTAGGAGCTTTCGAATTCATTCAAAAACCAAGTAGTTTCCTACAGGGAGGGATCTCCTCACTCTGGCATTGATGAAGGTGGTGTTGGAATCAATTTTATTCACCCAAATGGTGAACATGAATCCTATAGAGAGTTTCAAAAGCATTATACTGCTCTCAGACTATAGATCTGAGCTACAGGTTATCCTGAAGAACAGATTTCAACTGACTCAGCCCTTATAAACGAAGTAGTAACAACCCTTAGAACTTGCACTTTGCACAGTATACCGGCCTACGTAGACATCCTTAGCATTTTTTGATCAGGCTTATAATTTATCCAAAAAGAGACTCGAAATCCCTCTAAACTTTCCAATAGCCTTAACCTTACTGATGCGGATGCAATAGCCAGATATAAACTCACCTCCCATCCACAGTTAAATGTACTTCTAGATCTTAGATGTAACTGCGTAATTTCAACTACCACAGCCAGAATACGTACAATTTACTTTAAAGGGACACTGTTCCGACATTCAACTTTCACCTGGTTATGTATTTAATTGTCCTTCTATATTAGCTAAACTCCACAACAAAGACTTAAAGGTCATGGACCCCCATCAACAGCTTTATTCGCCAGAGGTTGTCGACATACCAAGGACCATTGGGATGCCTTTGGTGCCATTTGATTTCTCAGCACTCTTTGTACAAGACAACAACAACCACAACGAAAATTCCTCTAAATATAGATACTAGCCATTATTAGCCCTTTCGCTAGATATTCCATGACAATCTTTTCTATAACCTATTATATTAAGCCTTCGATCGCATTCAAAAATATTTTTATAATCTTATGTTTCTCACGTCTGGATTTAAAAAGGACAGGATTAAATTTCTACAGCAAAACATATTATCAATTACTTCCCTGTAGACGTTACTCGGAGCCATTTTTCTCAAAACCCGTTCATCTCTACTCCAAAGAGAAAAAAAAGTGTGTGTATACTTATGTACGCACGTAAGAAGTTATACTTCTTTGGCGTAACAAGATTAAAATCTTTCTAAAAATCTTTAGCAGGGCAAGCTGGGCCAAAGCCAAAAGGCGGTCACGAGCTGAGTTGAACGATACTAATCTTCAGTCAATCGGATCAGCCAAACCTGAGATAATCACGATTTAAATAAATTTAAACACCCCAGCACTGGGAAAATCGAACCAATAACATGGGAAGGAGGGTCGAAAGCGGGAATGATCTGTCCCGTTCTGCATATTTCTAGACAAAGCATTTTTGTATCCGTTCCTACGGAACGCAAAGCAAAGGTTCGTTGACGCAAAGAAATAGCTCAGTGGTAGAGCATTCGACTGCAAATCGAGTGGTCCCTGGTTCAAATTCGGGAGTCTTCTTCTTCAGGAAAGTGAAGAGTAAATTATTTTTTTTAGGATTTTGAAGGCCGGAATGATCTGTCCCATTCTGTATATTTCTAGACAAATCATTTTCGTATCCGTTCCTACGGAACGCAAAGCAAAGGCTCTCAGACATGTGGTGTATAACTCAGTGGTAGAGCATTCGACTGCACATCGAGAAGTCCACAGTTCAAACCCAGGTGGACCCTTTTTCAGGGAAGTGAAGAGAAATAATTTTTTTGAGAATTTCGAAGGCGGCAATGATCCATCCCGTTCTGTATATATTTCTAGACAAAGCATTTTCGTATACGTTCCTACGGAACACAAAGCAAAGGTTCGCTGATGCGGGTGTATAGCTCAGTGGTAGACATTTCGGCTGCAGATCGAGAGGTTTCCGGTTCAAACCCGGGTGTCCCCTTCTTCAGGGAAGTGAAGGAAAATATTTTTCTGAGAATTGCGAAGACGTGAATGATTTGTCCCGTTCTGTAAAAATCCAGACAAAGGATTTTCGCATCCGTGACGGTGTGCGTCACATCCATGACGGGGTGTGCTCGCATTGTAAAAATTCACCCTCATCCTATTTCTCTAACGCCCCAAAAGAAGTATAACTTCAAAAATTTTCCGATTTAAATTCTGTTTGTGTTTAATAGTACAAAAATAAAATTTTTTGTCGATAACGCTCTCGTAATCCCCTTTGGGATTCGATTTCCAGAAAACTTATTAGCGTTTATTTACTCAACAAAAAAAATGAATGAAATGTAACGAATTCCAAGTCTTTGAGTCTAATATTACAACAAAATGATTTTTTTTATCAACAGTGATTGCCCCCCTCCACACCCGTTTGGTTTTGATTTTCTGAAAACTCGTTCTCACTGAATCTCTATTCAACAGCCGAAACAGGTTTTCAAAGTTCCAAGTTTATAAATTTAATAATTCAAAAATGAGATGTTTTCAGCTATAATGCCCCCGTCAGCTATAATGTCAGTTTTTTAAATAAAACACGGTTTATAGATCTCTAATAATTTTAAAAAAACTAGTTTTGCCATTTTTATAGTCTATAGACCTAATAGCTTCAGATATATCGTTATGAGAGAATGATAGAGTGAGTGAATTGATTTTCAAATTTATACTCGTATATACAGGGTGGTCCCAAATACATGGTATAAACTTTAAGGGTAGGAACAAGACATTGTAATAATTATTTATTGTATAGGAATGAATGGGTGCAAGCGACGCGGTGAGATACAAACACAAAAAATAAGAGAATAAAGGAAAGCCAAAGTATTTATTATGAACGACGTTGAGACAAGTGTAATCTTTACAACAACTGTTCATAACTGTTCAGCACATAAGCTATGACGCCAAACTGCTGCTCACATTGCTGTACTACTCACTGGCGGTCGGAGAAGATAGTCTGTAGGAAGCAAAGCTTCTACTTGCTGAGAATGAGAGGCGTAAGCAATTTTCTTTTCACACTCTACAAACGGTCTGATGTCTCACATTTACATGATGAGCAACAGCTGTTGTACTTGACACTGATCTATCAGCCACAACATTCAAGATGCTTTCTGACTTGCTTGGACTGCATGATGTGGATGTCTGATGACGTGGAACGAACGTGTTTCGCGAAGTTGACGATGTAACCGCTGGAAAATTCTGTGATCCGGCATTCATTGATCAGGAAACTACGCATGATACATTCGTAACGCAGAGCTATCGTTACTATATGCTCGGCCGTACATGTGATGCCTCTCTTAGTCTGCATTTTCGACATAGGTATAAAGTCTCTCATCATAGACATCAGCATAATTTTAAATGTCGTTTTCCCCTAGTGAGATGCAACATGCTGAACGATGGCTAGACATCTACTGCCCCCTACCGTTAAAGCCCCCAACTGATAAT
Source organism: Trichonephila inaurata madagascariensis (assembly GCA_019973955.1). Taxonomy (NCBI): domain Eukaryota; kingdom Metazoa; phylum Arthropoda; class Arachnida; order Araneae; family Nephilidae; genus Trichonephila; species Trichonephila inaurata. The sequence continues at coordinate 73,797 of BMAV01022917.1, forward strand.
TATATTTCTCTTTTCTTTTATTTCACCTTTTTGCACCTCACTGCGTTACTTGCTCTTATACATTCCTATACATTAAAAATGCTTGTTACAATATCCTGTATCTAACTTTAAAGGTTGTACCATTAATTCGGAATCACCCTGTATACAGGGAGAAATCAAAACAACAGTAATGGATCATATACGTATCAAAATGAATGGAATTTTTAGTAATTATTTTATACAGCAAGAAGAGAAACAAGAAGGAGAGTAATTGACAGGTTAACCTTAACTGGTTTACGTAAATGCTAAACGTAACATGTTTAGCCTTATGTCTCAAAACACGCGTACATTTTAGAAATTACTATGTTCTGGGATTTAAAACTTGATTATGATGTTGCCATTTTCATTGATGCCAACCCTCTTTACAAATCAATTAGCTAAGTATATTTAATCTGCAGTTTTCCTCTTACTTAAAAATGTATCATACAAAAAGATCAATTAAGTGTAATGCATTATAAGTATATTCAGTATATATATTCTATAACTTATAAAAAATAGTTACAGTTGCAAATAACACTCGTTACAAAAAAATCATAAAATACATCATGTTTTATGAAATATATTCGCCATTATCAATAAGAATTGGTGATAAAATTAATGCAAGGAACTTCGAATGACACTTAAAACTTATTTTCATTTATTAGCATAAATTTAAATAAGAAAAAAATAATTCTAATAAAGGAATAATCCATTTTTATTACATAAAAAAATATTAAATTTCAAAAGAATGCTAGATTTGAGAAGAGATTGGTCTTCGGAATGGGACCTTGCGGCTGTACTTTTTTAACATTTTTATTAATGATTGAATAGATATGAGTCGTAGAACAACGTTAACATGATAGCGTGCAGTTCGGATATTGAGCGTTGTATTCTTCTGCTTCCAAAAAAGTTCGTTCAATCTATTTTTATTTATTTATTTGCTCACAATAATGACCGTTCAAGTAAGTGGAGTTTATCAGTTTTGTGTGAGGCCACATGTTGTTCTGAAAGCAGAAGAAAAGGGATATATTTCGATTGGTTTATTTTTGAACCAAGACGAGAAAATAACTTCTTCGACAACTGGCTTCATTAATTTGTCGTCGTAATAATAAGGCAAATTTAAGTTTAAGAAGATTTTAAGTTATGTACAATTCTGCCACTTTTAAACTCCTCCTCTCTCAATGACTGCATTAGGACAAAAATATTAAGTTTAAATGAGCCTCCAATAAGCTAATATGACTTTCTGAGAAAAAAATAAACAAAAGAGCAATGTAGAGTTTTTTAATTGATACTAAAAAGGGGGTGATGTAGATGTAAAAATAAATAATTTATTCAGGATTTTCTCTCTGTTTCTTAGTTAACAGGGAAATTCCACATGTAAATAACATATTTTTAAATTGTAGGACACACACACACAAGAACATTTAACTGATAAATAATTCATCAACTTTTTAAATCAATGCAAAACCTTTTAAATTTTTTTTATTAATTTTAAATGTTCTTTCCTTCCTTTTAAAACCTACAACCCGGGGGGCCTTTGGGCCCTTTCCCTAAAATTTCTTTCCCGGGCTGTTCTGTTCTTCGGGACTTTTAAATTTCCCTGACACCCAATATTTTTCAGACCTTTTTTTAGCAATCAACCCGCAGTTTTGGGTTTTCCCTCTTCTTCGAGTAATTTATGGTTTGGCCACAATGATCTTTTTTCTGACTCGATTTTCGTTCAATCAGATCAGGTGTCTCGGCCGTTTTAACCTTTGTATTGCAATGCATTCAACAATATATCTGGTACTTTAAAAAGGTTATAAATTTTTAAATTGATTATATACTTCTCCAAATATTGTCACATTTTAAAACTTAAAAAATATTTTAAGGTATCCGACTACGTTCGGAACCGTGATTTTGCAAAAGCGCATAAAAGTATAATTTTCATGATATTTAGTGTCACTTAGATTAGAATACATGTATACAATTGTTTTAAGAACATTTTGACAAAAAAATTTTTTTTGAAATACAATATTTTTTGCCAAAAAACTAACTTAGAATATTTTTTTTTTTTTCAAAATGTTCTCCTTTTGTGAAAAATACCTATTATGATAATATTTTTTCCTTATATGGGTCCGACCTCTCTACAGAGGCTCAACTAGAATTTTTTGAAAAATAACAGGTGGGTTTTTTCCATTTTACGACAACAAGGGAGCAATTTTAAGAAAAAACCCCATAATTTTTTTTTAATGGGTTTTAAAATCTAAAATAATGTAATTTTCAAAATCATAGTTGAGCCTCTGTAAAAAGTCGAATAAACAGGAAAAATATTATTATAATAGAAGCATTAATCACAAAAAGAACATTTGGAAAAAAAAATTTTTCTAAGTTAATTTTTTTCCAAAATATTGTATTTAAATAAATTTTTTAAATGTCCTTAAAAAAATTTTTACTTGTAGTTAACCAAAGGGGACACTAAATATCATGAAAATTATCATTTAGCCTTTTTTTGAAATCAAAGGGTTTGAAATATCCCGGGTACCTTAAGGACTTTCTTTCAAATATAGAAAGTCTCCTTGTCTATTTCTGTTATTGCCCCATTTCTGCAGCATGCGTGAGACCGGGCCTTATCAATGATTTGTAAATGTGTAGTTTTCTTTGTAGTCTTTCTTTTCTTTATGTAGTCTTTTTTTTTATGTAGTAGCAAATGAAATTAGATTTTAAATATTTTTTTCTATTCCATAGAAACATCTGCTGACCCCAGTTATTTTTTGCCTCTGGGGTTATTTTTAATGCGTTTTTTTAAAACTGTGGACCCCCCCTAGGGGGGCATAAAATCCCCCTACTAGGGGGGACTATCAAAATGTCAGAATAAAGATTTTTTTTAAAAGTTATATAATTTTGAAGGAAAAAACCCCAAATCCGACAAAAATATATATATGTTCACTTTTATTGTTATATGTAATTTAAGAAGACACAGTACGTTCAATTTGGGAAAAATCAAAAAAAATCAAATCAAATTTTTCTAGTCTTAATTATTTTTTATACACATTTCTATAACCTCAGAAAATTTGAAATCTCTAAATTTAAATAAAACCAAATTATAGCAGCTTTTACTTTTAAAATTTAATCTATGGAAATCAAAACTTTAAACTTACTTTATAAAAAAAGTAAAATAATTATTTTGTCTTCATTTAAAAAAACTAAGGGTTTTTTTTTCTATTGTCTAATTTTTTTGTTTTTTTTTTTACCTATTGTTAATAGTACATGTAACAAAAGTTGGTATGCATTTTTGAATCAAAACATTACTTATTTTTTAAAAAAATAATTGAACTCCAAATTTATACATTTTTTTAAGGAATTTTCAATAAGCATTTATAAAAAGAAGTATTATACAAATACCAATCATGTTATCTCAAATCCCATACCAACTTTTGTTATACATAGTTTGAGGTACTTGTAAATCAAATTTTATGCGTGTGCGTAAATTTTTGTAGGAGGAGTAGCATTTTAAAATCACTTCACAAATTTTAAGTTTTTTCCTTAAAATATTAAATGGCTAGTTTTTTTTATAAATTTTAGATACAAAAACGGTTTTACATACCATACACACATAGGAGGCAACCAAAAAAATTTTGAAAATCCATAAAATAAGAAATTTTTTTAAAATTCATCATGTCCCAAACTTGAAAGAAAAGAAAAAAAATTTTTTCTTACTATTTAAAAAGTTTATTTTCAAAGTATAATTTTAAAAATAACTTTTAAAATATCTAATATTTAAAAAGGTAACATATATAAAATTTAATATTTATTGATGATGTGAGTTTTTTTATATTTCAGATAGTTTTTGTATTTTTGCGTCAAGTACATTTATATATATATATATATATATATTTTGCATTCAATGCATTGTTATTTATGGGGTGCAAGAAAATTATGATTAAAAAATTGGGCTGGTTTAAAACTTTAAAAACACTGATTTAATGTGTTCAGTTCAGAGAATAAATATTTGAAACTATTGACAGCCTCAAACCCGCTTTATTACAAAATAAACATTTAAAAATGGTACCTTGTATATTTCAAACGTTATTTTATTAAATAATAGCTTAAAATTAAAAATTTATTATTGTATATGTTGAATATTTTTTTGACCGCTTCATTCATTAACCTTCATATTATTTTCTTATTTTAAAAGACAGTTTGTAAGTTTTAACGGAATTGTAATGCATTTCAAATTAAAATAAATTAGCAACTGATAAAGAATATTTTAAAGAACTTCTTTAGAAAGTATTTTATTGATTTCGTCTATCTCTGTATACTTAAAAGTAATGATTTTCTCCCAATTCCCCACCCTTGGGGAAGTTTCAAACAGGAAAAAGGATTGCCTTTCTCGTCCCCTTTTGGTTTTTTCTTTTTGGGGGGGTGGTGTAGAATTACAGAAAATCGCACAATGGGGTTTTTACTCCACTCTTTTAGTTTGTGGTCGAGAGTAAGGGATCATTTAGCTCCCACGTTCATTTCTGATGGGCTTACCGTTGCTTCAAGTGATTCTTACGGTGTGAAAGGTTACTTTTTATGATGTTAATAGACTTTTCTTATCAATTTTTTTTGGAGATGTGTCAGAAAACATAAAAAATAAAATAATTGGAAAAAGTTAAGTAGCTCAAACAAAAATTATCTAAATAAGAATTTTTTTAAAATGAACTGGTTGAAAAAAGAAACAATATAATTCCCTCGATAAGAACAAATGAATACATCAGAAGAAATCAATTATATTTTTATGAACTATATATGTATAAGAAAAAGAGAGAAAAAGGAAAAGTTTCGAACAAGAAAGGATTGTTAGATTTTATAATGAAGCTTATTTACAAAGTTTGATGAAACACTAATGGTTAATTTTTTAACTGCCATATATACCCGAGATCTCGGTACGGCACTAGTGATGCAATATGTCAGGTCGAGTTTACATGGCTTATTTTTATTTTTATTGGTTTTTTTTATCCCCGAATGCATTTCGGGAGAAATTTATTTTGGCTTCATTTCTTTGTCAAACCCGAATTTATATCGTGAAAAATTAATTTGGGCTCACAAAACCTTACAAAGCTGAATTATAGTATTAATTTTTATTTATCTATTTTTTTATTTATTTATTTTTTTATTTTTAGTAAAAATGGCCAAAGGCGTTTCCCCCGTTAATCTGTACAAACCCCAAAATTTAAAATGCAATTGCTACAAAACCTTATTTTTGTACTTTATTTTAACCTTAAACATTTTTATACATATAATTGAAAATATCAATTTTTAAACCTTTTTTTCAAATTTAAATTTTGCGAAAAAAAAAAAATTCAATTTAAAAAATTTTTTCAAAAAAACTTGACGTTAAAAAGGGTTAAAAAAAGAAAAATAAATGAGCTGGATTTAAAAGATTTAAATTTTTAAAACTTTAGATTTTTAATTACGTACCACCAAGTATTATAGATATGACTCTCAGCTTGTAGTCAAAAGGGTTCGGGTTCCAATCCGAAAAAACTATTGTATCTTCATCGGGAAAAAATCCCGGGCTTTTTAATGGATTCCCCTTCGAAAGGGGAAGCAGCTCACCCCTTTTGTTACATGCTGCTATCATCATTTGTAATAATTCTTCTGTTTGTATTGTTTGTTTCTGTTCTTCCACTCGTATTTCATACGTATCCCAGGATAAAAACACACGACAGCAACAACAACAACACATTTATGTTGCGTCAAAAACTATTCTTGCAAATCCATTCTTTATTTAAACTGTTTTTCACAATTCTTGTTATTTGCTCACAAACTCTACTTATTTATTTATCTTGGTAAAATGTTCAATCGTTAATGAAATATATTTTATAGGGCTCAAAATTGAGCTGAAATTTATATACATGATTATTTTAGATGGCAATACAATAATTCAATAAAAATTAACAATAATTAATTGATTAAATCTAATTATTCAAAGAATTACAAATACAGCCACGTTGGCATCATTTTGGTGACTTAGTGACCATTTTGGTGACTTGTGTCAAAACTTGAAAAGGTGTTTTTTTTTTCTTTCTTTCTCACGTTTGAAAGCATTCAGTTGAACTAAAATTTTATAGACCCGATTGTTTTGGATGACAATACGATGCTGTAATGATAATTAATAAAAATTAATTGCCATTTAATGTTGTGATTCTGTCATATGTATATACATATTTATATTAATTGTAACTATTTAATAAAAAGTAGCTGAAATAAAATTTTTCTATGTTGATCTAAGTAGGAATTGACTTAATTTTTTTTTGTATATATTACTTGTTTTAATGTAGAAGTTAATGTTTTCATGCAGAGAAAGAGAGATAAATTTTCCCTTGCAATCTAAAATTTATTTATACTTTTTTTCAAGCATGTCATATTTCTTCATAATTGTACAAATCTAAATAATGTACTCGCTTGCCTAAGCACACTCTTTTCCTTTTATATTTGATTAAATGAAGATTTATGAATGTTTTCCGAAATGATAATTAGATGCATTAATTACATCTATTGCAGAATTGAATTTATTAGTGTTTTCCTTTTAGCCGGAGGCCATTATTGATGACATGATGTATTATATTTTCTATCTCAAGTAGTTAAAATTATGTTATTCGCTAAATAAGTTGTTGGTATTTTTGCGACTCAGAATGTTTTGTGTATGTATCATGCATTATTTAAGTAATTTACTAAGTCAAATTTATTACAAATAAAACTATGTTGATTCAACACTGACTTCTTTGTCTTATTATTAGAATGAAATGTGTCGTTACTAACTGTATGTACTTTTTGATTTCAGTATGACTTTCACTCATTATTTTTCTATATTACTAGTTAAATGATTCTATTCTTGATTTATTATCAAGAAAACTATCATTTTTAATCTATTATATTTTGCAATTTATGAGTCTGGGTAAAGAAAATTATCTTAATTCAAATAAATATAATTTAATTTGAGATATTATAAAATATATTATTATTAAGATGTTATAAAAATAGAAGAACTCCATTCAATAAATAATCTTCATTTTTGCTACCCGCAAAAAATACATTTATCACTGTTATAGGCTGTTTGATCTTGCAATTAATAATTCAGAAGAACTGTGATATACTTACAAAGACAACTATTATTCTTTAAATTAAAGTCTCATGCTTAATTTAATAGGTGTATTTAATTATTTAGCAGAATTTTCTATCTTCTACATTTTTATAAAAATATTTGAAATTGCCAAATGTTACTTGTAAAATATCCTAATGAAAAGAGGATATCTAAACAGAAGGTAAGATAACTATTTTAATGAACTATATATTAAAAATACTTTATATCAGTGTTTCTCAAACTGTGGGGCGCGCCCCTTAGGGGGCGTGACAACTCTACAAGGGGGGCGCGAACCTATTGAAAAGTCGAGAACAAAAGATTATTTAAAAAAATTATTAATTTACCGAAAGTAAACAAACAAAATACATTCTGACATGATAAAAATAAAATACACATTTACACTGATACAATACACTTATAAATATATCAGTGTGATACACAATGTATTTTATAATTAATTTAACAGTTTTAGGTTAAAAACAAGTTTATTAATTACCAGTGACCCATGGATTTGTCATATATATAATTTATAACAAAAATTAACACTTATCTTGATAACTTTTGTACGGTTTATAATTAAACCTTGACTGCCGATCATAAGTTTCTCGATTCGCTTCCCAATGCCAACCATTTTCCACGTAGGCACCCGTATGTGATGTATTGGGGGAGGAATAAAGGAGCAAAAATAATCTGGAATAAGTAAATCTTTCCCAAACATTGTCAATGTACTTTTTTTTGCATTCCAAAGTCTTGGAATCATTTTACGGATAGCAGTGCACAGAAAAACTTTGGAAAGACGTATATATACGTCTGGAGAAATAATGGCTTTGGCTTAGCGAGACGCTTATATACACGAGGGGTGCTTAAGAGGTTGAAGTCGTATCGTAGTTTTAGCGTCAAAGTATAGTATTATTGAATTCAGTGCATTGTTATTGTATGGGGGCGCGATGAAAATAATGATTGAATATTGGGTCGCGAGTATTGCAACTTTGAGAAGCACTGCTTTATATGAACAAAATTATAAGTTTTAACAAATAAATCTAAAACTATCAACGTTTAACAAAAATGCATCTAAAATAATAATATTTTGCTGATATACAGCTAAGACATACATAAAATTTGAACTAGGATTTTTCAACTATTTTCAGAGTTACAGTCAATTGAAATAATTATTGATCCTTATTTTTGTTGAAAAGGTCTCCACTCTGATGTATTAAAATATGGATAAATCCACTCCTAAGTTATATATTTCAAAATTCCTGGTTCAGACTAAGTGCAGAAGCTTGGGCCCTGTAAAACCAAAATATTATTATTATAGAACAGCTTCCGTAAAAGGAGAATGTGTGACGGAGCTTTATCGGATTTTCTTACTAATCCTCTTATTTCAATCCAATCCTCTCAAGAAAAAACCGCGATATGTAGATTAGTCAATAGATATATATTGGAACTCGCATATATATTGGAGCATTCGCGTGTTAATAGAATAAAAGTCGAATATAATCGGATAGCAGAAGAGTGGAATAATAATAGTCGATGAATAGTAGAAAAACAGAATAGAAGAAAGACAGAAGACTGAGATGCTGATCTCCGTGAAATATTGGTAAGATAGTAATTATAGAAGTGTAATTATAGAATGGATTTTAGTGTGTTAAGGAATCTAAGGCGGATAAGGATTCTTAGGATGGCTTTTCATAAAGATAGTGATTAAAATTCGGGCGCT
>BMAV01022918.1:9078-37898 GCA_019973955.1 Trichonephila inaurata madagascariensis
ATCAGGATATAAAAAGTTAACTAAAGATTTTTATTCTCGAAATGTAAATAAATTAAATATCTCTGATTCGTGTAATTAAACTAACCAAAACTATTATTCAGTATTTATCTTAAGAGTCGTAGAAATAAAAGTTTGTTGAAAATATTTACGAAAGAGAAGTCATTTTGATTTGGATCATATTAATTCCATACCTTTATTTATCTCCAACTTAGTGATTTATTATTATATCATATTGAATAATACTCCTATACAAAAAACAAGCAGTTGGCAAAGTTCGGGATCCTTTCTTTATCTGTCGCCAAAGTTATGAACTAAACAAGGATTTTATAGCCATTTTATTTGGAAACTAGTGTGTATTTCTTGCATTTATTATAACTGTTATTGTTTCTTTTTTTACGAACATTTCGTAAATTTATTGGCGTAAAATGTAATAAAATTATTGCAGAGCAAAACACTTAATAAATTGATCGTAAAAATAAATATTTTAGATAAATTACTTCCTTTTAAATAATCGTGATATGTAATTATGAGAGTTTATACTTCTGCCATTATATGTATATGCAACTTATTTTTTCAAATCATTTAAACAGTTTTATCAGCACATAGTTTCTTAAATTTTAAATTTATGGAGAATAAATTCTTTTGAAAACTTGAAATTTTGCAAGAAAATAAATAAACATAACATGCACATATTAAGTATTGTATATATAGTTGCAGCATCAATAATTGTATTGATATATTAAAGCAACAAATTGTTTATTCCGTGATAATTTTTAAAGTTCTTATGTTAATTTTTTCACTGTCCTTATTGGTTTAACATACGTTCATTAAAACTTAAAAACAATTTAAACCTATATTGTTATTTTAAAAATTAAAGAGATCTTTTATTTTTAGAACATTGTGTAATTAGTAAATGCATTGTTAACAATTTAAATAAGCACAGTAATAACATCGTTCAATATAAGGACATGAATTTTTGAGTTGGGTTGAACGAAATTTATTTGTTTTGCAAATTTAATGAAGTAAAATGAATTCAAATATAAGATTGTAATACAAAAAATTGTGTTTACAAATCACCTGTTTTTTGCAATTATATTAACAGTGAAAACCTTTCATTATAGCACGATATTTTGTTTTAGATTTTTTTACATTTTCGTAGTTGGAGAATAATTACCTATCGATTGATGCAAAATCTTTCAAAAATGTTGCACAGAAAAATTGTTATTTCCTAATATTCCAGATATTTTTATAATTAGCATAACAATATGTATGTATTTCAAACATTATAGCTCAAAAACTTTTAAAACAAAATTTTAAGAACAAAATTTCAAGTTGATTTCATAAGAAATCATTTACTCGGAAAAAAAGGACAACTGTAATGAATTCTTTTTTGAGAGAAAATTATATTAATTAATAAATCTATTAAAATAATTATATTTTAATTTCCTTCGAGAAAAGTGAAATCAGTTTTATCCAGCCTTTTTGATGATAACTACAAAATTTTAAGAATGTTCCTTTTGAGAATCTTTAATACGCGTATTATTAAAGCAATAACAAGATGCTCAGAATGTATTAAAACGGTAGATGAAACAAATCGAAACAGATAGGAATTATTTGCTGAAGTTTTATGTATGTATAATAATTAAATTCTATATTAATCAGGAATCAAAAACAAGCAAAAATGCACTAAAGGAAGTGATGAAATAAAATAATTCATTCTGAAACTCGGATTCATTCAGAAAGTGGTAGCTTTCTCGTCGAATTGACTTAAGCAGGTTGATTATAAATACGAGAACAGCGAAAAATCTTGTTTTCAACTGTATATGATGGCCGAACAAAGCTAATCTACATTGGAATGTCAACTTATTTCAACATTGCATCGCAACTACCCAACTGACGCCAAGTGTTTACCCATTTCCGGTCTCAAGGACCAAAACAGAAAATCGAACACTTCAGATTTAAAATCACAATCAAAATGATGGATAATTTAATTATTATTAATAAATAAAATGCTGTTTCAAGTCATAAGAAAGTATATTTCTCTATCGTTTTTTTTCTACAAAATTTTTTTATATTTTGTTGATTAATAGCTAAAGAAGCGCGGAAAGAACGGAAACGTATTTCATAAGAAAAAAGAATGACAAAAAAGAGATATTGCTATTTAATTATATATTACGTATTTGAGAAGAATATTCTTTTTTTCATAAATATTTCCACCTTTAGCTTTTTTATGTGATTAATGTTGCACACACACACACACAATTTATCACTGTTTTTTTTTTCCACCGCGGAACTTATTACTGTAACTTTAATAAATTTTTTCTAAATATTCCTCAATTTTTGCATATTATAATCTTTCTTTTTTTACTCAGTATTTTATTTTGTTCTTCTTAAAAAGACATTTTCTCACTATTTTTCATTTTCTTATCGCTTGCGACTGTCAAATGTGATTAACACTAAAAATTCGCCATTTTCCTTTTATTGGCCATAATTCTTAATTTGGTGTAGAACTATCACTTAAACAAACTTTTACTTTCTTTTGTTTATACCTGTCCGAGTCGTTTATTTGAGAGCTGCACACTTCAAAGAAAAACAAGTTACTCTGAAACATAATTAATAGAAGAAAAAATGGACAAAAAAACATAATTTAAGTTACCCTTTTCAATAATTAATAGTAGAATTATATAATGAAAACTAATCATTCTAAAAATTGTCAAAAAAAAACTTTGCTAAAGAAATTGCTAATTATAACATTCTCATTAAAAATATTTCTGAAAAAGATTATGAAAAATAAATATTTAAGATATTTACTTTATTGTTCTCTTTTACTGTTCTCATTTTATTAATCCCAATTTCTTTTTTTTTTTTTTTTTTTTTGTAGAATATGAAGTTAGAATTTAAGTAACTGTCTTTTAAATCATATCTACGAAAATGACTAAAAATAAATCAAACTACTTTTTTTATGTGACACAATAAAAATTGGGCAATATTCTCAATTATTATTAGATTAAAATAGTATTCATTACATTTCTATATAAGCAACACAATCTCAATAAATTTAATGTTATCTATACCTATTGTAATTCATAGAGACAACACTATGAACTTTGTTACCGTAAAATCCGGTGTATAACGCGCACTTTGAACACACAAAAAATGAGATCGAAATATAAGGGTGCGCGTTATACGCCAGGTATAAAAACGATAGCTTTAAAAATAAAAAATGAGATGAGCATAAAAAAATTTTACTTTAACACATATTGAAATACTGTTTATTTAAAATAAATTATATACCTTATGAACTAAAAGAGTTCTAGTTCTAGAAATATACTATTATCTCAAAATTCTGGTTTAATATCTGGAATTAATGACTTCAAAACATAAGAACAATGTATACTAAAATTTCAGATTTATTCTTAAGAAGCGGGGTGCGCGTTATACGACGAACATGTCTGAAACTTAAAAAATGCAACTTGAAAGTATAGGTGCACGTTATACACCGGTGCGTGTTATACGCCGGATTTATGGTAAATTGCTTCGTAGATAAGTCTTAAATGATTTTTTCACAAACAGGTATATAAAGAATGTAGCTTTTAAGTTTATATAATTTCAGAACTACGATATCAATTTCCATTTTTACCATTCCATTTCTATGATTCATATTTTGCTTTAATGTATTTTGACAAAGGCGAAAAACAAATTTTGCCAACTTGCTCTAGTAACTCCTTTTTCTGTGTTGGACTACTATCCAGTTTGAAGATAATAATTTGAGATAAAGTTGGAGATAAATAAATGGTGGACTAAAATAGGATTCTACCGTATTTTGTAAATTCGCCTTCTTTAAATAGATTTAAAAACGATTCCTATGATCGGCGTTTAAGATAAATTAATATCGCCATACACTGCATCAAAAGTAGATATAAAAATATTGAAATTGAATTATTTTTTATATCTTTACAAAGCAAAAGACCAGCTGAAAGCAGAACACATTTGCTTTAGTCTTAATAATAACTACGTATGTACAAAGTTTGATATATGCAACTTTTATTATATCCATTAACTTATCCATTCTTGCAATAACAACTTTTGTGTAGCTTTTATTTTTCAATATTTTCCAGGCTTAATTGGATTCGAATTCTTCTCGATAGGTTTGTCCTTTGAAGTAAGTGGGTTCATATGATAATCATTTTCTCTTCACGTCGCTTCGTTTTTCTTGTTTCATGCATTACAAAAATGATTGTTCTAAACAATGCACACGCACTAATTACCTATCCCCGTGAGATGCATTAACATTATTGTTCTGAGCAAATTACTCGTAAAGGATCGTGTAGGGGACTAAAGATTCCTAATTAGTGTAGTTGTTTTTTAAGTTCATGTTTTTTTAATTACAAGAGAATTTTATTTATTTCGTAAGCAGACGAACGACTCACTAATTGTCACTTTTGAGATTGAAAAAAAAGCCAGCGTTTTGACGAAATGGCTCAGAAATTATTAAAATGTTGCCATTGTAATGGTAAAGAAAATAAGTCGAGTTACAAAATTGGGGCGATTTTTGAAATACTTTTTTTTAACAAAAATTACTTTAGAAATTTACAGCAACAAAGTTCATCAAAAATGTCGAAAATGTCTTCAATTTTCTGAAATTATTAAATGTTATAAAAGATGTAGGTATTGTTTTAAAAATAGCTAAAAATGGTATGACTTTTGTTGAATGTGGTGATAGTTCATTTAACTCAGGATTGGCCTACCCGATTGGTTTGATGAGTCACTTGGATAACGTGAAATGTTGAAAATTGACTCACATTAGAAAAACATACCTTTAAATTAATCTAATACAAATACAAAAAAGTTAAACTTTTATGATTAAATTTAATTTTAGTACTGGAATCTTAACTATTGAGATATTTGGTTAAAATCCTATTTTAATCCACATCTTTGGTAAAGAAAAACAAATCATCCCAAATTGCGCCAGCAGCTCATTTTTCTGTATTGTTCTATGAGGATAATAATTTGCCTTGGTGATAAATAAAGGTGTGGTCTAAAATAGGATCCGACCTTCCTTTTTGATGTGAACGCGAAAATCTGTTTCCTGTCACTGTTGCATTGCAATTCAATTAACTCTATTTACTGAATTTCAGGAGCGCTATTCATGTCAAGATGAAATGGATATGAAAATATTTTAAATCTTTTATCATATTATGCTAATTCTGAGTAAAGACTATCAAAGGCAAATATAAATTTCTTTATTCCATATTATATATTGAGGAACTATTAGATGGAATTTTGGAAGTTTTTATTAGAGGAACAAATTTTGAGCGTTGTTATTTCTACGTTGGCAGTCAAATAACAATAATTTCTTGTTATAACTTTGATGAAATTGTATGCATCGATTATTAAATTATTTTGTCATTGGAAGTCCTTATTTATTCGATTAAGTTTTTCTGTTATACTAAAAAAAAAGCTTAGATCTAACAAACAATCATCATGATTGTCTAACGAAACCGATTCGTTCAGTAACATTTATCATTCGTGGATGTCAAATATTGGAGTTCCACTTACGTATTATACCATGGCTTCGAACCGGAACTGAACTGAAAACGGATAACCAAAAAAATCGTTATTTCGGTCGAAATGAAAACCGGAACTGAACCAAAAAAGAAATATCGTTTTATTTCGGTTAAATACATCTTTAATCATTTTGTTACAGTAACCAACTTATTAATATTTTCTAATTTGACGTAAACACCACATGTAATTATCATCATTACATGTAACCGTATCGTCTCTTTGTATTAATTAAAAAAAAGAAAAAAATCTTCTAAAGTTTGATAGAATTGCATTTTTTGTTAACGAAAGAATTATATTTTTAGTACAAATAGGAATATACATAAAATAAAATTATTCATTTGGAACTGAACCGAAAACCGTTATTTTTGACGGAACGAAAACCGATATATATATATATATATATTATTTAACCCGGAACGGAAATAATATTACGGTTCGAAGCCTTGATTATAACAATAACACATGCAAATTTTTAAATCACCTGATGGACCTAGTGTTGGCCAGGCTTATTTATCTAAACATATTCAAATCGATCTTAATTTTGTATGCACATTTGTTACTAATTAAAAAATTTTATTTATCTGTATGTATCAGTCTAAACTCATTTTGTTAAAAGTTGTTTAAATATTCCATTTATTTATCACAATTTATTCTTAATTCAGAATGCGAATGCTTCTAATTTAGATTTTTAATAAATAACAAATATATATAAAATGCTAAGATTAGAAAATTTTATTGAAAAAAAAAATCATAATTTACTTTTTATAAAATGGGATTACTAAGCTCCAACAGAATAGTAAAAATAGAATTAAAATCATGACATTTGATTTTTAAAACAATTTTTTGTACGTTATTTGAAAATTCAGACTTGTATCAAAGCATTCAAATTAAAGTTTAATTTGACAGGTAAAAAAATTTTTCCTATGTTTCTGCTCTGTATATATGACCGTAAGTAATCTCTGTACTTTTTCTTCCATTAGATTTTTCCCACCAAATTATCTTCTGACATTTTTTATTAATACCATCCACGCCAGTGGAAGGTCGCCAAAAAATGATAATCGACTAAGATCAAGAGAGAAGTTTTATCCATAAAATTTTAATTATTTTCAATGACGCATCTTCAAAAAAAGAATTATAAGTTAAGTTACAATAAATTCTTCACTAACAATAGATCAAATTTACAGATCAAATCGAATCAATATCCTTTTTGAAAATTAATAGCCTCTTCTTTTAACCGATTTTCCATCCGGACAAACGATTTTTTAATGGAACAACTTTTGTTCGTCATAAAAATTTAATGCTGGTTCAAAAATAGCTTTTCAATATCCATTCACTGCGCTCAAATAAAGTTCTTTTTAACTCCTTTTCTCTCACGTAAACCGTTTTCCTTTTTTCCTGCCCTTATCAAAAAGAGATTTACGTACAAAAGATAGGTTTCAGAAAATCAAAAATTGTTGTAGTAATGACAATATACCATGTCTTCATGAAATAGAAAATCTTTTATATGAGCAAACTGAGTTTTTTTAGAAAGTTAGAAATAAGAGAAATTGGAAAAGGTAATTATCTACAGAATGAGTATTGTATATTATCTTTTTGATGATTACATTTACTTCTAGAATAACGGTAGCTATTAATGTTTTATACGTTTTCTTGGTAGATGTAATTGATTGATTCGTTTTCTCTTGTATATAAACAATGGCGTTTCTTTTCATGTTTCCACCAAAGAATAGTTTGACGTTATTCATTTCCTTTTGGTTAAAAAAGAATGCAACATGAAGTAATTAGTTCTGAGAATTAGTTGAGGAAAACGTAGGTAAATTGTAGTGATGTTTTTATTATGTGTACAAAATAGAGTTTTAAAAAGTATATAGTTCATTTATAGTTAATAAGTATTTAAGAAGACGTGTGTGCGCGTGCGCGTGCGTGCGTGCGTGTGTTCAAACTAACAATCAGGTAAATAATCAGGAAAATCTTGCCACAGTTAAATAAACAAAAATAACAGAAAAACTTCACATGGAGGGGAAATACTGAAAAATTCAACATAGGTACTCGCACAATAAACGTAGGACACTGAGGACAATTATTAAGCAGGGTTAAGCCACTTTTTAACGGCTTACCAAGTTTTCGTGTGTGTTCGCAGCATTGAGAAAAAAATAAGTTATTAATTACAGACTGAACACAAAGATATGTTACAAAAATCATAAAATAAGTACATATCCAATTTTATAAAAAGTACAAAGAATAAAACACACAAAGAATTAACGAACATACTGCAAAATAGTATTAATATTCCTCGTTTGAGATTTGTAAACAAGTTTTTTTTTTATCAGAATAAGTAAGGGGGAAATTTAAAAATAATTAATCATTTAAATATAATAATAATTTGATGATAATAAATATTTCAAAAATGCAAAAATCCTTTTTTTGTTTACTTAGAGTAGTTTTTTTTTGTCTCAATATTCTTTTTAATGTTAAACACACACAAAATTTCACACAGCACGTTCAAGCATCTTACAAATTGTATAATACGAAGTAAAATTGTAATATTTTGAATATTGCAATTTCGAAGCAAATATGGTTTGTTATTTGTTGTCAGTTCAAAGGCCGTCCTTGATACTTGACCGAGGTTTAAAATAACGAGGTCCGTCGCCAATAGTTCTCTTGTAGCGTTATAGTGGTGGGACATTAATAAATAGTCAATAATAGAAGCGATTAAAGAATCATTTTAATTTGATTTAAATGTGAAATTTTTTGAATTTATTTTATTTGAATTGAATAATGCATCAGCCAAAAATGTGCTAAATTACATAAACATTTGAATAAATTCAAAACATAACACATTCTGGTTAAAAAAAATTGATCCCAGCTAGTTTTTCAAAGTACAAATTAGGTATTTCAGAGAAATTAGACGAAGTTTTTAGTGTCACATTTTTATATTTTAATATATTGTTCATTTTTCAATATTCTCTTGAATTATTTCAAAAAGGTCGAAGATTTGAAGGACTTATTTTTAAAGAAATTGACATAACATTTTTATCTTAAAATCTGGAAAATCAGAAATTCCATACTTTGCAGCCAAGTTATTATTAAACATTTAAACATTATTATTTCTTTTTACTTCAAATAAATTGCAAAAAGACATGTAGCTACTTTTGTACAAAAAATTAAAAACAAAAAAGATGATGAGGATGATGAAAAAAAAAAGGTTTCGTGCATCATTTTATTCAGTTAATTTATTGTTTCACATTCAGTTGAAAAAACTAAAATTTTTTTCATTTTTTAAAAGCTTTCAAAAATTTAATCTTGGATTTTTTTTTTTTTTTTTTTTTTTTGCTTGGTGATTCTGTGGAGTTTGCCGACGTTGAACTATTTATCAAGCCTCACATTTTAATTTTTTATTTATCGTCTGCTTATGTTTGCTCCGATGTAATTCAATATTCAATTTATTTTAAATATATCGTTTGCTTTATATATGCATGACTGAACTTGAGAGTGGAATAAAAGAATTAAACAGCAAGATTTTGTCAATAACAAGATATTGGCGCTCATTATACTTTTATGTCTGTGTAGCTGAACTGAGATCATTATTTAGACTTTTTTACTTTATGTTATAGACTAAAACCTATTTTTTCACGAAACATTTTTTTCAAATATAAAAAAAACGTGCTTTAATATCCATATTATATTCTGACTTCCCCTATTGTATGTGAGGAGTAACATATTTTATCATAGTTTTCATAAAATTATCTGAGTTCATCCATTTTTTTTTTCTGATATAAAAATGTATTTCATGTTCAGTTTCTTATAACGTAATGCTAAAAGAATATTTACATATTAAAAGGGAAAACACTTCTATAGAATGTCTGTATATTTTAAAAATACAGTTTTATAGGCAGGTGTAAAAACTAGAATGTCATGAATTCTTAAGAATCTTTTAGGAGATATTTTCCCCTGGAAAATACGCTTTAGGTTTAATTTAAGCTCTTTTACATTTGTCGGAGACAAGTTTTTTCAATCTCCATTTTTTTAAATGAATTTTAAATTTATTTATTTAAAAAAAACAGCTTTATGATACTGTTCCTCTATCATTTTTAAGTTAAGAACGTAAACTAAGCCTCATTCCCTCTGGAAAAGTAAGGAATCCATTTATTTTCATTTTCTTAAGCAGGATTTCTGGAACCGTAGCCGAGTCGATCTTCCGAGAAGTCTGTTACTAATCCCGTGTCACCTCGCCCTTTTGTAAGCTCGTTTTCACAACTATTCTTAAGCGAAATATTATTGATTTCTACAAACACGCACTCAACTTCTAAGGCCTCAAACGTGACCGGGTGAGTCGTTGGAGAGCGCCAAAGCTCTCAATTACTCTTCCGGTAGTGCCTTCCGTCTCAAATGCCTCCAACGAAACTGGTGAATATTTATTAGAAATTTAACTCAAAAGTTCAATGGCCTTGACACTTTGAACCAGAGTTCAGTTTCTTTCGTTATTTGCTTGTAAAAGAAAGATGAGAGGTCAAATTTACTTCAAAAATTAACTCTTTTTGTCGAGGATTCTGTTAAAAAAATTCTTTCGTTCTTCCTTTTTATCTTTTTTGTTTGTTTAATTCAGTAGCGCTACAAAGTTACGCAACAGATTATTGACAATAGACCTCGGTATTTATAACCACGAAGAGAATATTTGAGCTTGTGGTCGCCAAGGTCAGGATGGTCAAAGTCGCAAGATCATGACCATCCGTGGCCGCGGTAACCTCAGTGGCGTAACTTACACCCCCACATCGCGGGGGACCAGGGTTCTAGGGGACCCAAAGCCTAGGATCCTAGGGACCCCAAACCTGATTTTGTAGGGAGTGGGGGCCTAATATTCTTCGTTACGCCACTGGGTATCCTAGTGGTCAAGATAATGGACATGTCTTCAGCGTGTCATGTATTCGAGCCGAGTCCCGCTTAAAACCCGCCGTGCAGAGGGGGCCGATGCACGTTAAATATGTCGAGGCTCAAACGTCTTCCTGATGGTATGGTGTGGAAGTTAGAAGAGGGGTTGCCTAAGGTGTCATCGTCACTTGACAATGGTTAAAAATTACGAGGTCTGTAGCCAAAAGCCCTCTAGTAGCTGAATAGGAAGACTTAAATATTCACTCACTCACTCAATATTTGAGTCGATTCATGTTTGAATCGCATGAAAGGGTTGATGCATATTAAATCCGTCTAAGCTTAAAGTACTCACGTTGACGTAGATGTAAAGGTGTGACCATCTAGGTTCCATAAAAGACCCATTATGTAGTGGAGCTGATGCACACATAATCCCATCTAAGTTTAAAATGCTCAAATTATTGAGAATTTGTAAAATAGGGAACCAATTCATTCGAAAGTTGTTAAGATTTGGAAGGAGTATTGATAGAAGGAAGTTAAAAAGAAATGTTTTGAAGAAACAAAACAAATTTATAATCTATTTCATTTGAACTCATTTTTGATAGAGTTTTGTAGATGTATACCTTTTTTAGATATGAATTTAAAAGCTATACTCAGCAGTTGATTATAGGAATTTGTTTTGCTTCAATTCCTCAAAAATAAGAGATGTAATTTTATTTGAAAAAATATAACGTTACGCATCGAACTATTTTACGTGTATTTCAATCCATAAATCTCCTAATAAACATTTTTTTTATTTTAAAAAGAACAAAATTTCTAATCTTCTATTTCTTTTTATTTTAAAATCAAATAAAATGTAGATAATTACAATAAATGTAAATAATTTATTAAATGAATGGAATTGTTTGTGTGTGGAGATTTGAGAGGTATAATTAAAAATTATATTGGAAATATACCTCTAACGCAAGTTTGTATGATATTGGCTTAATTGAGCAATGGATTGCGCAAAATAAGAATTGTTACTTTCAATAAAATTCAAACAGATTTTTTTTTATTTTTGATGATAGGTTCAAAAACAATGATATCTCTTGAATTATAATAATATATATTGCTCTTGTTTCCTAATAATTTCGGAAAAGCGCACGCTTGCAGATATTTCTTTTAATATGAAATTTTTTTCGCAAGACTTTAAAATGCAAAATGAAGAAATACATATAAGGTATTTATTTTGCAGTGTTTCCGAAAAATTTTCGATAACTCAAACAATAAAAGTTTGATAATTATTTAAACTTTCGACTGAAAACCGATTTAATGCAATTATTTTATAGAATTTTAGATAGTTAATCGCTCAAAGGCGACAGACGATAAACACCCGACAAACAATAATCAACAGAACAATCATTTCTAAATGGTTTCAATAATACATTCACACAAATGTTTTTTTAATGAAAAAAAAGACCCATCCCACATACAAATTTGGAAAACCCATTATGTTGTTTAAAATGTAAAAGTAAACAAGAGGACCTAATTTCACTAAATAACTTAATGGTAAAAATCGACAGGAAAAAACCTGAATTTATCACGCAATAATTGACTTATATTAACTATAAATCTTCAACGCACACAAGTAATTAGATGAGAAAAGTCAATACTAAAATATTTTAATGACATTGGAAAATATTGGGCTATAAACATAAATTGTATATTATGCCTTAATAACTTTAAAAACTTTTACAACATTCATTCGTTTAAAAGTCTTCTACGTTTAATTTTATTTGTGTAGACTATTTTTAAATTGTCTATAAAGACATTAAACATTCAAATGATTTAACAATAACTAATAAAATGAATAATTAGTTATAGAGCAAAGAACAAATATTAAAATCGAACAGAAGTGCCAAATAAAAATGATTGGAAAATCGAAAAGTTGTTGTTCAAGTAAAATAATTATTTTTTGAGAATTTAAGGGAAATAAGTTTTATTAAAGAGTTATATATATATATTTTCTTCCAAAAAATGATTTGTAATGGCAACAAATTGCTGTTCTTAGTTATTATCACAACCGTATTGACGACATTATATGAAACAAAACCCATGGTTGCCAATTCCGTGCGCACCACACATGCGAAATCGGGGTTGCAAACTTGGCGAATTATCTGGAACGTAGGTATTGTTGCGATAGTACGTAAGTACCCAAATTACTTGATTACAGAATTATATTATACCTTTACTTTTTTGAAAAAATTATTGCAAAATATCAATACAGATCACGAATAAAGTAAGAAAAATTACAGAAATAAAAAGAATACAAAGCATTAAATCATATTATTTGAAGCTTTTTCAATACTACTTAAGTACGTAAGTAAAAATATGATTAATTTTCTTTTGCTTTAAGTCTCATCGAAATGAAGCATTAAATATTTTTTTATAATTCAATTAAAGGTGATATTGGAGTACCAATTGGTGGGTTTTCTCTCCAAAACAGACCAAGACGGAAGCAAAGTTTAAAAAAAGTTCCTTCAAATATTTTGAGAGTCACCCCACATTTTTTTAAGAATTTGTTTGCTTTGATTATCTCTTTCTTGGCATACTTATGGAATCATATTCATGTATTAAATAAGATAATACATAAATTTCAAAGGGGTTATAAAAATATTCGCAAATATTTGATATTTTTCTATCAAAAAATTTCAAAGCGAATTTCAATTAGAAAATAATTTTTTTTACACAATTATTGCTTTTTTTTTTTTTTTAGTTTACCGAAAACTCCAGCCACAATATGAGTATAGGCCCTACATCTCCTCATGCGGTATTTTGCCTATAGAAATGCCAGTTAATTGTCAAATGGATCTAAGGGGAGCAAATGCATCTTTTCAACAAATCATTATAGGAACTCCTATAAATCATGCTCCATACTAAAATTTAAAAAAAAAATGAATAATAATTGTGATAACTGAGTACAAACAGAAAATAAGTACCACGGAAACAAAGCAATTATTATTAATTAATTATTCGTTCAAATGTTCTGCACAGTTTTAAAAAGATATGAATAATATCCTTTAACGTTTGTTGGGTCAACTTCAACACTTAAGCAGTTGACTCCAGAGTCTCTAGCACAATAACCAATTTTATGGCGCAAACACTGTCCATATTTATGGTTATCTTTTAGTCGATAGCTTAATTACTCCTTCATTATTCTCATGACACAATCACGACACAGTTTCTAGTGGACTGGCTTTATTTTTTACTCACAACACTTTTTACATTCATATCAGAATTGCTGGCGCAAACACAGTTCACATATTCTTATTTGAAGACACAACAATACACTCCTAATTCTCTTAATTACACAGATGGCGTTTCGCACGCCGAGAACTGACAATGTTAAACAAAATCATTATTTTAAATCGGATGTTGATAAATATCAGCTTATAGCAATTAAAGGGTTTTTTCCCTAGTTTCATCACTCTAATGCAATGGCGAAATATACACACATGCACCAGGGTGGGGCGGGGTCCGGCAGGATTCTAGCGGGCTCAAAGCCTGACTGACGCCTAGGACGTATTTTGGGCTTCGGGCCCAAAACCTGACTTTGCAGGGGTGCCGTAATATTCTCCATTACGCCTCTACTAGGATGTATGCTTGAAATAACTGATTTACTTTAATAATTAATAGTGCAAAAATGCAAAAATTTTTACTCAAAAATTCCCGTTTTCCTGGATTAATTCATATTATCTTCTGTGTAAAAAAAACCACTAAAAGAATTTTCTGAACGAGAAAAAATCCGATTAATTATAGCCATTTCAACAAGAAGCTTAAAATAAAGCTTCCAGTAAGACATTTTACTTTTGTTATTTAGTATCTGAACACAGAAACAGTAGATAGAATTTGTAAAAGTGTAATATCTTTATCTAGGATAATCAGACACTCAAGACAAAAAAAAAAATACATTACATCATTTTAGTAGAAAGAGAGATGAATCATTAATTCAACTTTCTTTTCGATTTCAGTATTTCAAAGCAAATAAGATAAAATATGTACACATTTCATTTGGCATCTTTGAGTGATTAGTCATCACGATTTCCAAAAACGTGTCAATTTTTTTCTGCTGACAAAGCACTTATATTTTGAAAACGAAAGTACACCATTTCTTGGGAGGAAATCCGATCGTCATCTTCGATAGGGAAAACCTTCAAATAGAACGAAAAGTGGTGAGAGGACGAGATTAATAAATAGCGTAGCAATCAGGAAAAGCCTTTAGATCCAGTTTTGTGTCAAAAAGATTGAGAAATGTCACTGGATTTCTGACGTTCTATTCAAAAGGCGATTTACTTTTTGTAATTACGTAACAGGCCTTACACGTGCTGATTTTTTGAAGTTGTCTTCATGTGGTATAGTAAAATGCGGAAAACTTGCTGTTAAAAAAGAATTACTTCAATGCAGTGTTGATACTGATTGAAGAAATATAGGACAATTTTTTTTAAATGCAATGTTCTGAAAGTATAACAGTTTGGGTACACTTAACAAAATTGATCTCTTTCGCAAACAAGTGATTTTTAATTGAGATCAAGATTAAAACTTATATTTTTATACTCTGGTGAAAGCATTTCTGTAGAAAAAAAATATCTGTATAAGGGTCATTCCGGAAGTAAATTTCGTCATTTTTTTAAAGGGAAAATGGTACATCAGGTGAAAAAAACCCAATCATCCACTGCTGTTTCAATGAGGGAAGGAGTGAAGGTGAGGAGGAATGACTCATGTGGAGAGCGAAGAAGAGAGAGCAGCAGCAGATTGGCGAGCCCGTGATAATTTACGTACAAATCACAATTGTAGGCACATGTATGCTGACAACATGGTCGTCAATGGAAGAGCGTGTTGTTATCTAATATGAATGGGGCCATTTAGGACTAGTGTGTCCTTCATCCATCAACCCTAGACCTCAGTTTGTTGTTCTATTTATGATTAATGTTAGAAATAATGATAGTTCTTTGATTATTCCCGTTATAATTCCGTATTTTAGCGAAATTTTTTATTCGGATGAGGAATATGTAATTTTTTGTAATAAAGTTCTATTTTGACTTTGTGATGTTAGTGTGATCAATTTAATTATAAACTTTAAGTTAACTGCATACATTGAAAGAATCATGTTTTTTCATAAAGTTTTTAAAAATCTTACTTCATACCGATTAATTTACTTCTGACTGAATCTTGTGTAATCCTTCGTTATAAATACTTAAATTCTTAAAATTGTGAAATCTGTTATCAATATTACATTTTATGAACAAAAACACAATTCTACCCTGTTCTTATATTTAGAAATTTACTGTATGAGTAAAAACAAAGGCTTATAGCATTAGATTGACACAGAGTAATGTACAAACAACAGAAAAGTTTGTTTTCGCTCCAGTTTTATGATAAATGCTTAAAATATCACTCATTCCATTCTATAGCTTAGTTGCGTGTGTTTGCTTAGAATCTATTTTATATTTCAGGATTGAAGCAACAACATCATTTACTGCCTTCGTAATTGCATTTTCCAAAGCACTTACTGCGTTTATCAACATAGGTTTCTGAAAACTTACACTATGTTCCTAGAAACTCATGAAAACATGTTCTAAGAAAGATAACAAATACTTCAAATATTTATTATTAGAGAATTCTGTAAAGAATCTCATTCTCTCTGCTGATGTATAAATATATCCACCTCCAGATTCTAATGTAATACTCTGTGAGTTCAAGAAACCTAGGTATGAATTGAAGAAAATTTGTCACGTGAAAGCAAAAAGAGTATTTCTGTTGTATCATTACTACATTATACTTCTTACTGGTTTATTTTGCATACATTCACATTATTACATTTCAAAAACGTATTCAAATTGAATATTTTTATAATTGAATGTCACATAACGCTTGAAATAACTCATAATAAACAAATAACTAGAATATTAACTTAATACAGGTTGGTCTGGTTATAATGAAAAGCTGACATTCTTTGAGAACATGGATCGCAAGTGATTCATAATGTAAATTTAATAACTCAGAATGTAGATATAGAATAGAAAGAAATTCATTTTGATTCAATTTCTTTAATCCTCTTCTATATCCTTTCAAAATAAGTTTTAAAGAAACTTTTATTTTAAATTACAAAGAGCACGCCAAAATATGAGGGGGAAAATGACTAAATTTTTAATAGCATAAAAAGTTATGAATTTAAAAAATATTGGAAATAATATAAATTCAGATAATAATAATAAGAAATTATAAAACCACTAATGGAATCTGAACCACTAATCTGAATACGAAGACTTAATATGCAAACTTCAGCGTGAAATATGTTTTTTACTCTAATGGAAACAACAAAATTTTTCTTACAAATGATTAAAATATATTTGTTTTTCTAAAAATTAGTAAGAGTCTTTTTATGAAATTTTAAGACTATCTGAGAAAATGAGCATATTTTACATCAAATCAGAGCCATTATAAAATGTATACTTTAGCATTTCGTGAAAGCATTACCCGCGAGATGAAAAGTTGAAGGTTTTGATTGTGTAATCCATGATTTATTTGAAGTGTTTGCTGGGTGAAGAGTTATCTGAGTGTGAAACAAGAAGAATGACATGTTAAAAGGGTGTTGGGAAGAGAAATAGCTACGTTAAAATAAAGTGTTCTAAAACTGCCATTTTCACAATATCATAATTAGAAAAGATGATTCAAACACAAAAGTACAATCGAACCTCCATGTAACGAACCTCTATTTTACGAACTTTTTCCTGGAACCAACAAAATTTTACTATTTTCTTTGTAAAATAACCTCCAAATAGCGAAGTGAATCTTCTATATAACGAACATTTTCTCTTGTATTTCGATTCCCTCTCCCCTCTATCTCAGGGCATTTTTCATGTTATTATCTCTTTTAGCACATTTTATAGTGACCAATGACCTTGAACTGGTGTTACCAGGTGCCTAACTCAGCTAGAGCTATGAAATTGCTCTAATATTTCAAAGAAGAAACTCAAATAAAACTAATAGATTATATCAGTAATCAAATTTTAGGACGTATGTGGCAATTCATGCTTAAAATTACTGGTTATAAAATAATGTACACTTAAAATTACTCGTAGGCTTAAAAAGTTAGAGAATCTGTCGTTAAGAATTCATTAGTTTTAATATAATATTATTTTTTTAAAGCTAAAAATATTCCTGTGGACAATATATTCCTGTAGACAATATTTTCATTTTCTTGTTTTCCCTGCAAATTTCTTTTTGATTAGTAAGATATGTAAAATGAATAGATATTAGTTTTTTAAAAAAGTACGAATAATTACTTTTTTAAAATAATGTATAGTGTTTATGAATTCAAAATGTGTTTTATGTGGTTTTTAAAAGATGGATCTTTATTTAACGAATTTTCCAAATAACGAACTTTGGGGGGGGGGGATTTAGCGACTTCGTTAAATAGAGGGGTTCGACTGTAAAATAATTTGGATGGAAAAGGATTTTTACAAGATGAGACGAGAGACAAATTTTTCGACTACCAACTATAAAAGATCTTTTAACTCGTGAAATTTCGAAACGTTTCATTAAAAAATTTCGATATCACAACTTGAAAGAATCTTAAATCAGATATACTAGCACAAAATTTTTAAAATGAAGAAAAAACCAAAATTATTGAAACATCCTCAAGTACAACGACTAAAATGGGCTACAAATGTCATGCCATTGAATATGAATAGAAACAAACTATGTTTTCTTTTGAGAAGAAATTTAACCTTAATGGTAAGAATTACTACAAACATTTTTTGGAATGACTTGAGAAAGAAACGTAAAAAATGCATCAATTCACAAATGGTAGAAGGATCAGTAATGGTTTAAGACAGTAACCATAATGAATTGTGTGTGATTTATAGAGAATTTCAGTACATATGAACACCCAATATTAAGCTATGCTGTATGATAATCTGATATTGTATAGCAGTGCTCCTCAACCTTTCTATCGCCGCGGACCGGTCAACGTTTGATAATTTTACCGCGGCTCACTGAAGGAGGGGACGTTGATTGTTTATATTTTAGATTGCTTTTATTTAATAATTTTATTTTAATTGTATTTAAATGGGCCTTCAGAATAAAATACAGTTACACCAAGAAAAATTAATATGAAGTTATTTAACATGGTGTATATAAAATGATTACCATAAAACCCTAGAGAAATACATCTCAGTATATAAAAAATGAAAATAATTTAATATTCCTTGTGCGGACCGGCACTATTTGGTCCACGGGCCATTACCAGTTGCGGATCACTGCTGTATAGGCTTCTATGAGGTGTGTAATGAATGGCCAGAGTGCCATCCATTAGTGTGAGAAGGGCGAAAGAAAGATTAGCGATAGTCACTACAAATTTTATTTATTAACAATCCTCATTTACGTCACAAATTCAATAACCGAAGATAAGAAATGCTCCAATTGATTAAATACGAGGTGCAATAGCGAGGTAGACGAGATATATATACTAGAAGATTTAATAAATAATCGGATCACTTAGAACGTCCACACAATACACTGTACAGTGGGTGATCGGATAACGAACAATTTCAAGAAAGAGTTTTTGTGTTTGGATAACGAACACTTTCAAGAAATATTTTTTGTGTTCGGATAACGAACACATATTCGGATAACGAACACTTTCAAGAAAGATTTTTTGTGTTTGGACAACGAACACATATTCGGAGGTGATCAGGGAGACACCCCTAAAATTATGGATGTAATTTTGACAACTGCTAGAGATCTGGAATTGGAGGTGAACGAGGATGACATAGAAGAGCTCATAATGGGACATGAGGATGAACTGACGACAGAAGAACTCCAAGAAATTTTGAATGAAGAACACCAAGAAACACAGCGAAATGTGTCTCCTTCTGAGCAAGAGGAAGACGCAAGAGGACCAATGCCGACATCTGCCATTAAAGATCTTTTGAAAAAGTTGGAGGATGTTAGAGCAATGGTCTTAGAATGGCATCCAAACCAAGCTGATGTCAGTAGGGTTGGGGATCTTTACAACGACAATGCTATTAATTACTTCCGGGAAATCCTGAAAAAGAGAGAAAAGCAATCGACAGTGGACATGTTCTTCAACGCCCCATAAGCAAAAAATGAAAAGGAATGATTAATATGCAAGACTATATGTATGTATTATTTTTTAAAAAACTTACTAAGAAATTATAAACTTTTTAAAATTTAACTTTAAAATTTAACTTAGAACGAATTAATCGATTTCACATAGAAGTCTATGGTGAATCGATGATCGGTTAACGAACAATTCGGATAGCGAACATAGTCTTGGAACGGATTATGTTCGTTAACCGATCACCCACTGTATATTTGAAGATTCTTTCTAAAGTAAGCTAATTCAAACAGACCTGAATCCGCTTTAACAACTAATTGACCAAATCGTCAATCTTAATATTAATCAAATTATCTACGAAGCGCTCTCGCCTAGCTATACGTTAATTACTACTTGCAATCCTGTTAGCTTCTAACCTAGCGATACTCAACCTGCGGGCCTTTTTAAGTGGCCCGGTCATGGCCCATTGCTCTGAGAAATTCATTTATTTATGAAAATTTGGTGGGAAATTCTTTGTTAAAAAATCAAATATATCAATTTTGCTTTATGCTGTCGATATCGTATGGATGCGAATTGATATACTTTTTTTCCTTCTGATTAGTGAGTAGAGACCATTTTATAAGAGGAACTAATTTTTAACTATCTTTCATATCTTGCAAGTGAAAAATATTCGAAGAAAATAGATCGCAGTGATTGTTTGATTTGTCACAAAAGTGTTGTATTTAAAAAAATACCAATATACACAGGAATCACACATTCAATGACACTTTTTCTCGAAGATCTCTTTCAAGAGGTGATAAATAGGCTTTCTTGAATAAACCTTTACAACAGCAAAAAAGTGTTTTGTCAGTGGTAATGTCACAGCTGTAACTAAGGCACCCAATTAAGTTTGTTATATCATTGGTAATCATATGAAACCGTTTATTGATGCAGAAATTGCGAAAGAAGGATTCTTAAATGCTTCCAATTTAGAAAAATTTAGTGACAAAAATAAAAAAATAATAATTAAAAGAAGCAAAATAAGAGTTTTGATATTTTGATCAATTTCCACATTTTAAATTTTTTATGTTCAATGGACTAAAAGCATTTCTCTTCCCCCCCCTCACTACTTTAATTCTCATGTTGCGACCCGCGTGAAATAGTCATCATATGTATGCGGCCCGCGTGAAATAGCTACTAATAGCCCGGCAGAAAAAAAGATTGATTACCCCTGTTCTAACCTCTCTCCCCAATCAAGCTTGAAAGTTAATCTTTAAATACGAGCCTTGGTTTGCATAATCACGTCTTCTTAGGAGGAAGGTTTTCAATAGAATAATATTTATAACGACCCATTATTCCCCAAGAGGATTATTTGGAAGGACACAAATAGACCCGTTACAGGGGCTACCTGGATATTTTTCAGTAGGAAAATACTTCTTACCATACATCTAAATTCAGCCAGGAATGGCTTAAAAAAGAAAAAGTTTGTGTTTTGTCATGGTCAAGTCAAAGTCGAGATTTCTGTGCTCCATTGAAAATATTTGGGATGTGTCACAAAGTTTATGTTAATACCTGTATATATATAAACTCTTTAAACGTATTATTTACGTGTTAAAATATTCGACACATTGTGGATTATATAATGATACTATGCGTATAAACCAGGGGTACTCAACCTTTTTTTCTACTGGGCCGCATACATATGTCAACCATTTCACGTGGGCCGCATACGCATGTTAACTATTTCACGCTGGCCTCAACATGAGGTTAAAAGGAGGGGGGGGGGAGAGAAATGCTTTAGGATCAAGATAACATCCGAAATTTAAAATGTGGAAAATTGATCAAAATATTATAACTTCTGCTTTACTTTTTTCATTTATTATTCTTTATATTTTTTTATTTTTGTCACCAATTCTAAATTAAAAGAATTTAAGAAACACTCCTTCCCCCAATGTTTGCATCATTAAGCGATTTCATATGATTATCAATAATATAACAAACATCATAGGATGTCTTTGTTACTGCTGTGACATTACCACTGACAAAACACTTTGTTGCTGTTTCAAAGAATATTCAATATAAAACTCATTTATCACCTCTTGAAAGAGATCTTGGGAGTAAAAGTGTCATTAAATGATTCCTGTGTTTATTGGTATTTTTTTAAATACAACACTTTCGCGATAAATCAAACAAGTACTGATCCATGTTTGTTTTTCCACTACAAATCAGTCAACCTCCAAATCGTTCGAATATTTTTTGTTTGCAAGGTATGAAAAATTGTTGAAAATTAGTTCCACCCATAAAATCGTCGCTACTTTACTGTTGTCTGTTATCATTAACCGTAATCGTTGCAAATAGAAAAAGAATACCAATTCGCATCCGTATGACATCGACAGCAAAAAAGCAAAATCGATATATTTGATTTCTAGTCACAAAGAATTTCCCACCAAATTTTTAATACATTGTTCTTAAATAAGTGAATTTCTCAGAGCAATGGGTCATGACCGGGCCACTTAAAATAGCTCGGTGGGCCGCATGCGGCCCGCGGGTCGTAGGTTGAGTATCGCTGGTATAGGCTGTCATATGGATAGTGAAAAACAGATAAAAATAGAAACTGATTGCAATAAGTATGAAACACCAACAACTGTTATTTAAACAATTTATTTCATTTACTGGTTCATATGCATAATTCCATTTGCATTTTGAGATTCGATTGTTATTTTTTAGTTACGGTCTGTTTGAAATATTTGAATATCGCAATGATTACGTAAGTTTTGAAAAGGATATAATCAAAACACACATTTCTACACCTCTCCGAAAGAAAGTTCCTAAAATTAAATAAAAACGTATTATTAAAAATAATTGACTATATTAAATCAAAAACTTATTTTTTCACAACTTATGTTTTCAGAATTTTTATTTAAAAAAAATATCTCGGCCACTTCTTTAAATTTTTGTACCCTGTTTCAAAATTAAATGAAAGCATAACTTTCATGGACAAAAGATGTTCGCAACCAACATTTTTAAAATAAAACTTTTAAAATATTGTATCTAATTTTACTTATTTATTTTGAAGAACTTGCCCAATAATTGTTCTTGTGTGTGTGATAGAATATAGGCAAAAGGAAAGTATCCAAATTCATATGTAACAAGTCTTCTTGGCAACTATTATTTGGGTGGTAACAAGAGACTTTTTAGAACAGAAACTTTAATTTTCCCACTAATACAGATAACATTCACAGGACTTATTTGTAAACACAGGACTTGTGCTTACTTGTTTGTTCAATGAACACAGCATCAAAGAAAACATAATTGCACGTATTATTTCATTCCAAAAATACCATATTCAACTGCGTATAACAACAGAACCTTCAATTTGATATACAAGAACTTTTCGTAGAATAAGTTTCAAGTGTTCTATTTCTATTCCCATGGTTATTCTACTGTGCATGAGTCATAAATTCGAAATTACACTAGTACAGAATTAAAGGTTAACCACCCTTGTCACGAAATGTTTGTGTTCTGTTCCACCCAACCTTGGGTGTGCCGAAGTGCTAATGGCAAATTAATTAGGAAAATGGACTTCGAAGTCAATAGGTACATAGAATGCTTTTTGGAATTTAGGTAAGTATCTTACATGCTTAAGTGTTTCTCTGTTATATATTAAGCAACCAGTATTTTGATGGCTACACGAAATCGAGTTACTGTGAAACAGAAACATTTCACTTTCGTTAGAACTATTTAGTTTCATATAAACATAAATTTTCATTTATGTAATTAGGAAAATGGAGTTAATAGTTATTGTACGTTGGAAAAATAATGAGAAAAACTAATGTTTTATGACTGGAGCTGATATTATAGATCTGTGTATAACTGCATGGCAGAATGATAAACTGGCAAGGATTAAGTTCTGATTTATTTATAAATTTTAGTTGTAGAAACAGTTATTCACCTGCACCAAACGATATATTATTCTAAAAAAAATGTGCAATATGTTTAAAATAACCAAATATTATCATGTGAGCCTTGATACATGCGATCAAGCATTTTTATGTATCAATATTGTTCTTAATTCTATTAAATGATGTTATGAAAACCATAAGACTTAAAATTATAACCAATGTTGAAAAAATAATCGCGACTTGTGCAATTTCTAACTTACAGAAGATTATGCTTTTTCTCTTTATTACAATTACTTCTCTACAAGTGTAGCTATCAGAAGTCATTTTTTATAAAGTCAAGAAAATTTCGAAAACAAAAATTACCGCGGGGCTAAGAATAATATCTAAATTCAAAGAACATCTTTTCAAAAAGAGATAGATATCCCATGAAGAGTATTTCATACTGTTTTGCAAAAAAAAAATACATCTGAATTTGAATAAAATTAAAAATCTGTTAAATATTAAAATATGCAAGAAATGAAATTGAAAAAAATCAGTACATGATGTATCTGGATTCGAATCCCGGATAAGATATGGATGTTTGAGTTGTAATCCTTCTCTTCTTTGTGATGTGTGCTTCACGCTTACTTCTATGTAAGCCCCCGTGTGATATTTTGTGGTGCACGGGGTTATAAATGTTCTCAATAAAAAAAAAAAGATACATGATGTAAAACTAATTATTTTGAATAAAAATAAGAAGTTAATTCAAATAATACCAGAGAATCAGAACATGTGTGATAATAATAAAATACTAGTTATAATATTTTTCTGTATAAAAAATAATCCCATGTTTAAATCCTATTTTTAAATATACACTAAAGCGATCTTGATCCTTCAAATGGATATTTTGTTACATTTTCCCTGGTAATGATAAATGTGTATATTTAAAATGTATTGGCTAAGGTTTCTTTGTTAGTTATTTTTGTTTTATATTCAAATTTTCTAATAAAAAAAATAAGAAATGTAGAATTTGAAAAAAAAATCTATAAAATGTGGCATGAATTTAAAAAAAGAATAATTCTTGATTAAACCATTTAATTTCACTTTTTGGAGGAGGGGAAAGTAAAAATATTTTTATTTCGAACAAATACTTTTTTGTCAAGAAAATTGAGAAAAAAATTCCATTCAAAGGAAACAATCGTCTGCCAGCGAATTGTTAAGATTAAAATGTTCCATGTTATCGATACAAAAAATTTCATAAACGATTCTAAAAAGTAAAATATTTTTAAATTTTAAACAGCTAATTTTCAAGAGGAACTTCCGTTTTCACATCCAATTTGTTACTTATTCTCACAAAGTAAGAATAATGCAATATTTACGCTTTTAAGTTTTTATTATTACTTTTTACTTTTATTATTTTCTTTATAACTGCAATTATTTACTTATTCCCTTTTTTGTTTTTAAGACAACACGACCTATTGTTTTTTTACTTTTAAAATTTACAAGTAGTCAATAATAACATTACGTTATCTGATATCTGCCTTAATGATCAAAGAAATATAATTAGATGAACACGTTTCTGAATTTGTAACTAAACTAATTAGTTTTTTTTTCAAAGTAACATTATCATTACGTTTATTTCCTTTAGACATTAAACGAATTAGTTACCTGTTTTCATGTAATGATTCATTCGATTACGATAAATCGTTTAATGTGTAATATTAACATTCACCTTGATGAGTCAACACATTCTGCTTGTAGCGGAAGTTGCAACAAAACAAAAGTGTGACGTTTGTTCCATTGAAGTTTCAACAGATAATGATTAAAAGAGCAACGTTTTTCCCTTCCGTTTCATCTCATTGTAAAATAAATGGAATGAAGATTTAAAATATACATATATCGTTTTGTATTCGTGTATATTCTAGATACGAAGATATACACAAAAATATCCTATCTCAGGGATGGCGAACCAGTGGCACGCGTGTCATTGATGGCACGTGACACAATATTTTGGGCACCCAAGCGATCAAAATGGTTTGCATTCTATTTCAAAATAACAAAATTCACTATGAAGTACGAGGGTCGCTCTGAAATTTTTGAGATTCTCCTAGTTTTTAAAGTTATACTTACAAAATTTTATTAGTGTTCAAAGTTGTCTCTTCCAGCATCAATGCACTTTTGTATACGAATTTTTTCCGCAGATTTAATGCCTCAAACTATTCATTTCTTAAAATTGATGAAAATAATGCATTTATAGCTACATCAATCTCTTCTTCTGAATGAAAACGACGTTCATGTAAGTTCTTTTTTTAGGTTAAAAAATAACCAGAAATCACACATAACTAGATCCAGAGAATAAGGTGGATGTTTTATCACTTTAATTTGTTTTTGTTTAAGAAACTCAATTGTTAATCCGGCTGTACGGGAAGATGCATTGTCATGTTAAAGCATTAGTACCGTAAAATTAACTTCTTGGGGAATTTCTGGAAAACATTTAGTGATATACCAGTTTGCTGCTACTGTCTTCTGTCCTTCCAACTTGATGGCTTTGACCAATCCCGTACTTCTGAGGAAAACGGCATACATTATTTTTTCATTGCTCTGTATCTTTTCACCATTGTTGGCGTGAGATCATCTTTAAAAACTCCTACTTTGCTTTCTTGAAGTGTTGGAACGTCAAAAAAAACGGTGCGTACGTTTCATCACCGGTTAAAATTTTAGAAATGATGCAATGGACACCATCATTTAGCAATTTAAGGGTTTCTTTACCTATTCTGACACACTCCTCTTTTTGATGCTCAGTTAGATTATGGGGAACCCAACGGCAAACTACTTTTTTCATATGTAATTCTTCATGAATAATTTTGTGTATGGCTGTGGATCCAAATATGTTCCTTCTGTATCATTTGGTAGGTACAGCGATTATCATCCATTAACATTTTTCGTATGGCAGATACATTATCCGGAATTATTGCCCACCGTGGCCTTCCTGTGGATTCTTTTTCTCCTGAAAAGAGAAAGTAAAATTCTTTAAACAATCTGAATACAGTAGCGCCATATGGAGATTCATCACCAAATGCTAATTGCAGCCATTGAAAGCATTCCTCTTAATTTAATCAAACTTTAAAATCATAGTAAATCATAGCACGATAACGTTCTCGCATCAATTCCATTTTCTCTTCTGTCTAAAATTTCTTCTACGCTAAACAACTTGAAGTAAGTCAGTAAAAAGTCGTCTACTGTGTTAAAATACTTTGTATTTTCAAATTAAACCGTTAATTGTTTTTTTTTTTGTTATTGTTGTTGTTACTTCTTGTCTGCGCGTATCTCAAAAAAAAAAAAAAAAAAAAAAATTCAGTTACCCTCACATTACGAACAAACGGAAGTGATCGCGCGGTAGCGAGGCGCACACTGTTTGTTATTGTCTTGCCTTAGTTACATCGTAGACTACAATTGCATATGATGCGAAGTTTGTCTACATCTTCATGGACACAATTGTATTTTAAAGTTTATTTCTGTTATAACGATTTTTAATTTTTACTTAGCAAAGCTAGTTCAGCAAATGAACAAAAAGTACGAAATGATAAGTGTAACAGAGAATATTTCAAATTTAGTGAATCTAGAAATATGGCATGATTAGTAAAGTTGACAAAGCGGTGTATGTTTTATGTTCCGCAATAATAAAGAACATCGTCTGTAAAACAGCATTTTGAAACAAATAACAAATCTTCTTGTCAAAAAAGTGAACCCCAGCAAATTAAGTTAATGATATAAGTTATTTACGATCCTATCTGTAACAACAGAAGTCACACTAATAACTACTTTAATTTGAATTACACGTATAACTGAAACATTTACAACTGTACAGTGCAAAAGGTATTTTTTCGTAGCAAATAAAGAATTTTGTATTGTTAATATTTAGTTTTATTATTTTTGCTGTAATCACAAGTAAAAATTATTTGACGGTACGTCTATATTTCATTAATCTTTTCTTTAGAAAAAATTGCACATTGATCTATAAAGGTTCGCCTCCCCTGTCTTATACTCTTTCTTTTAAACAGTATCTCAGTTCTTATCAGTTTAAATAAATTCTAATAAAATAAATGTAAAGACGTTTTATCTTCTTGATTTTGTATTTATTTCAGATAGGAAATCCAAAAGACAAAGATGCAAACTCTAAGAATGAACTAATTGCTCGCTTCAAAACAACCTGAACGATTGGTAAATTAATTCATATTCCAAAATTGGGATAAATAATTTTAAATGTTACATAAATTTAATTTTTTGGGGGGGGAAAAATTTGAAAGAACGCCTCTTTTAAAATTTGAAACGCAGTTTTTAAACCCTGCACCAGAAATTTATTTATTTCATTTGAATTGAATAACATAACAAGTGTTTCTGTTTTACGACAAATTTTATTATTTTATTGTTGTAATAGTTTATAAGTGATTAACCTTTGATAAAAAAAATTAAAAAATATCTTGCAATTTTAAGGTACATTATTTTTTAAAATATAGAATACTTTATTGTCATAATTTTCGTGAGTTATGTAGATTTACTGCACATTGTACTTTATATGCTTTACTTTTTCTATAACCATTTATGGTTGGTCTTGATAGATTGAACAACTTAGAATTGCTTCTTAATACAAAAAAAAAACAATTTTTGCTTTGTTATGTTAATTGTTTTAATTTCAATTTGTTTATTATCTCAAAAAAATATGTAATTTGATAGATAAATTAACTTTATCAATTTCTTTGTAGACTGATTTTTAAGTTACTTCTTTATAATAACTAATGTATAAAAATACATTTAAAAAATACGAACAAAAAAATTGTGCACTACATCTGTACTGTTTATCGTATTAAAATGGTGCGTTAAATTTTTTCCCCTTGAATTTTTTTAAAAAAATTTTGACTGCTTATTTTTAAGAATCAGGGAAAGATATATACTTTGTTCTGCTTTCAGATCATCAGCTGTGACAGTTCTCATAACACTTCATTCGGAATACACGCAATCTAAGCCTAAAACACACACAGATGCTAGTTTCATACAAAAACTTTAAAAAACAAAAACGTTAATGGCATCAAGGTAGATTAAACATACTGTTAAACATAAAGACAACAAACAAAAAAATGCAAAAAGAACTTATGTTTGGAAAAAGATTTGCCCCGTAAATAAATAGAGTTAAATGCTTTGGTTCTTTTTTTTCTTTCTTTTTTTTTTTTTCTTTAATGCTTTTAAGATTACGCATGGATAAAGCAAAGGTTGCGGAAATAAACCAGTTACACTCGGCAACCTTCGAAGAAATGTTTTCAAATTGGCCTCCATGTTAAGAGTTAATAGAGCTTTTTCTTGTTTTTTTTTTTTTTTTAATAATTCTTGGAACTTTCCATAAAACATAT
>BMAV01022918.1:47145-83989 GCA_019973955.1 Trichonephila inaurata madagascariensis
TTTTTTTTTTTTTTCAAATTTGATCCAAATGCCGCCCTTAAAATTTACCGCCCCGGGCAGGGGTCCGGTTTGTCCGGCCCTACAGCCGCCCCTGCCAGTCAGTGCGTCTAACTTTGCATTACGCATCAGGCGGCACCACGTAACTGCGTGTATGGTGGCACCATCTATCGGTAGAGATAGTGACGCATGCGCAACCTTTGACGTTTCATAGCAACAGTGTGGTTTCACGTCGAAGAGAAGGTGGTCACACAAGTTATTGTCCACTACTGAACATGTAGGTGAGTAAGAAGGAACAACGAGGAGTGATCCGATTTTTAGCGGCGGAGGGAGTTGGAGGCCATGAAATGCATTGACTGATAAAAGTTGTGTACGGTGAGTAAAGTCTGTGTCATTCAGTGTTGTGAAATGGCGCAAAAGATTCCTTGAGGGGCGAGAGTTATTGGAAGACGATGCTCCATCTGGACAGGCTCAGCGTGTCATCACACCGTAAATGATTACGGAAGTGAATGTTTTAGTCTTGGACAACCACAGAATCATCGTGGACGAGATCCATCGGTTACCGGGTATTAGCGTGGGCACCACTCACACCATAATGCATCAACACTTGAACTTTCGAAAAATTTGTGCGCATTGGGTTCCCCACCAATTGACTGTCAAACAGCGCAATCCTCGAATGGCGTTGTCTTTGAGTCATCTGCAACGTTATCATGAGGAATACGGCTTTCTGTCGCAAATTGTGACGAAACATGGTGGGTCCAAGCCTGGATCCGACAGCAGCCTAATAGCTTCTTCAAAGATAAAATTGACCGGCTAGTGTCGCAATGGGATAAATGTACTAACAGTTTTGGCGACTACTTTTGAGTTGTGTACTGTGTATAACTACGTTTTTGAGTTAATAAAATCATTACCCTTACTTTCCATTAGTGACCTGGTTTTATTTGAATGCCCCCTTATATGTACTTTTTCAGAATACTTTAATACCACTAAAGACCCGCCGTGTAGGGCAGCGATGCACGTTAAATCTGTCGAGAGCTGAAACGTCCTCCCGTTGGTGTGGTGAGGTAGTTAGGAGAGGGGGGTGCCAGCTCAGGTGTCGTCCACGTCACTTGACCATGGTTCAAAATTACGTGGTCCGTCGCCAAAAGCCCTCGAGTAGCAGAACAGTGCGAAGTTAATATTCAATCAATCAATCAGAATACTTTAAAATAATGTTATACACATGCACAATATTGTTGTTTTATTATATAGTTTGAAATTTAAATGTGCTAGAAAAAAAAATTCGTGGTGTATTTTGGGAGTTTCCCCTACCCTCTTGATGATTTGAAGTTTTTCATTGCTCCCTTCAACTTCGAACTATCGAGTGAGTCGACTGTACTTACCTTTCTCATCCTTGCTTCGTAATCACCTTAGCCGAGTAGTCATAGTCGCGAAATGGTGGCCAAATTAGTATCTGTCGAGAAGTGAGGTCCGTCGCTAAAAGCCCCCGAGTAGCTGAATAGTGCGATGTTAATATTCACTAACTTACCAACTAGCTGTGGCGGTATCTAAATAAGCCAGTAACAGCCTGCCGACAGGGGTGATCTCTTTTGTCTAGTGGTTAAGTTACTCAGCTTGGGATCCATAGATCGAACGTACTGATCACCGGCATTGGTGATCTTGGCTGAAAAGGAAAAACGGAAACCTTCTGGTGCGTTGGGGCGACATATACCAGCAAAAAGAGCAATCAAAAGTCGTCAGACTACTTGACGCAGCAACCAAATTTATCAGACTCACTTGACGCAGCAAAAAAGTCGTCAAACTCACTTGACGCAGCAAACTCGTCAGACTCACTTGGCGCAACAGTAAGAACTCACACGCTCACCAAAACAACAAATATCTCGTTCGTTTGCCTATCCATCGACTCACTGGTCGGGGAGTACTGTGGTGGTATCTAAATAAGCCATTAACGGCTTCCAGACAGGGGGATCCCTTTTGGTTAAGTTACTCGGCTTCGGATCCATAGATCGCAGGTACTGATCCCCTACACTAGCCACTAAAGATCATTGTGTAAAAAAGGAGCTGGTGCACTTCAAAAATGTCGAAGCTCAAAATCCTGACATTGGCATAGCTTCACGTTGCACCAAGATTGTAAAAACATTTGTAATAACCTACGTAACACAAAATTAAATTAAGAAGTATTAGGCACGGCTGCACCAAATATATAGCTCTTTTTTTTTTGCTTATAAAAAATTGTAACTTTGTAAAATTGTAAACTAAGTTGTAACTTAATTTTTTAGTCACAAAATCTGGAATTAGTCGCCAAATCTAGAAATGGGAACTGAAATTAGTCGCCAGATGCGGGATGGGATCTGAAAATTGGAAATCGTTAATCCTGATCAGGACAACGGAACAAAATTATTAAATTGTTATATGGTCATCCGTCCTGGACAAGTGAACAAAATTTCGAATTAATCTGACCTTTTAAAGTGCGTAAAAATTGAATTCAAAGATTCCGTTACATATAAGTGAAGCTTATAAAAGGGTGTAAGGTATCAAAGTATACTTACGACAACTTGTTTTTAACAAAATGGAATTTTTTTTGTGGTTTTTAGATTTATTAGTACATTTTTTTAAAAAAAGCTAAAATTAAGAAGAAAAAGTAAATTATTACAACTAAAATAGGTAAAAAGTAACACAAAATTTAAAAAACGGGGCCCGCTCTGTACAATAGTAAATGAACAAATTCTCAATTTTTCAATTTTGATGTATTACTTTGCTATTCCTTTTTTAAAATGACCTTCAGGATAAAAAGTATTTTAATTTTTATAAAAACTAAACCACTTTTTATCTTAGTTATTATATGAAAAATTGCTTAAAAAAAAACTGATTATATTAACATACAGAACTGCAAATTATATAATAAAACAGTGATTGATAAATCTGATGGTTAAAACACTTCTATTGTTATACAGAACATACACAAAAAATTTCAGCAAATTATTTTCAAAACTTTTTGAGCCATCGCTGTCCCCGTTTCGAAAAAAGCGCATTTCGAGTAAAACGCATTTGAAAGTTGGACCTCTTATGTAAAGAAAGTTATGGCACACACACATCTGCTTCTTTTATTAAAACACTCTTGGGTTTTAATTATTAAAACACTAGTGTTTGTTCTAGTGAATGGAAAATAAAAAAACGTGGTGTATTTTGTATAAAGCTAATAAGATGGCCTACAAAATAAAATCATAAAAAAAATTTGTCAATTTTTTTAAAAAATCATGATCTTAGGGTAGTCAGATACCTTATAAAGGTAACCAAATATATATCTCTCATAAATCAACATTATAAGAACAAATATTTAGAAATCCTGAAAAATCATGAGAGATTCATATGAACACAATTGATATTTCGATTTTTTTTATGAATAAAATATTTAATTTGATTAATAGATGTTTATAAATTATTACTCAAATTATGATACTTCGAAATTAGCTTCTATGTACAGTTCGGTGCATCTATTATCTAGTTTTTCAAAGTATTTCAATTTCATTTAAGAAAAAGCTTCAATCGACTAAGATTAGACGAAAGAATGCAGCCAAAAATCATTATGCAGCAATTGCTAGCTTTTTTTTTTTCAGCGAATCACTGGAAGCAAGAACTTTCTTTCCTCTGTTCCAGTCAATCAATTTCATAACCGAAACGTGTTATTTGAAGACTAAAAACTCGGAGAAGTGATGGTAAAATGACAGCTTGTCAGCATGTGTTCTCGACAAGCTCAAAAAGAAATAAATGTAATATGAATAAGACACAATCTTTACAAGGAAGTTCCGAATATAGACACTGAGTATTGCACGGTACTAATAATTTGCGTGTGAAAAAAAAAGCGTGGAAGAATTGATGCTAATGATTTGGTTTATATAAGAATAATTCACAGCTGTAGACAGTTCATTAAGAAACACACAGTGGAAAGACTCCTGTTCAAATTTATTTATAGGAACGAAATAAAAATTCAAGAATATAATTGAAAATACTAGGAACAATAGATTAAGAAAATATTTACTTTTAACTGTATTAATGTCACAATAGAATGACAAAGAGTTATTGCCTGTAATTTATCCAATAAAAAGACTTAAAAATACATTTTAAACGTATGTTCATCAAAAAGAATTTTGGCACCGCCAGTCATGTGTGGCACTCGACTGTTCTATTAATTCATTTTCGGTGAGTATGGAATAAAGTCACAGTTAAGACTCATTTGTTCCACAATAATCCATAAAAAATTTAAAAATGCATTTTCATTTATCAGATAGCAAAACTTATTTTAATTATCAACATTAATATTTTTAAGTATTCATTCTCTGATTAGTTTTCTTTATTTCTCTTTGTGATAAAATAAATTCTTTTTTCTAAAAATCGAAGCCAAAAGATTTTTTCTTGTTGTGATCTATCTACTACATAGATCGCACGTATAACAAAATGTAAAATTTTATTTTCA
Source organism: Trichonephila inaurata madagascariensis (assembly GCA_019973955.1). Taxonomy (NCBI): domain Eukaryota; kingdom Metazoa; phylum Arthropoda; class Arachnida; order Araneae; family Nephilidae; genus Trichonephila; species Trichonephila inaurata. Next base: position 51,617 of record BMAV01022918.1, read on the forward strand.
TTAAGAGCCATGGTAGAGGTAAAATAAAATTTAAAAATATCGAAAAAGCGTGTGTTTCCATTAAAAACATTTGTTCTTTTCACAGTGTATTTTAGAATTATGCTTTTGCAGGGAATAATATACAGTTCTATCCACGAATTGCAATAAATAAAGTTAAATGAATAAAAACTTATAAAACAAAAGGGGAAAAAACGAACACCATTACACGAATAGAATATCGTCTACAAATAGAATAAAATACGAGGCAATTTAAAAAAAAGTTTATTTTGAACTTTGAAGAAATTTTAAAAAACATATTTGGTCCGCGCACTGTATGTATATCTTAAAATATGGCGAAAACGTCCTTTTCCTGAATGTGGAATTAGTTTTGAGTAAACAAATTCTCTTTATAGATCATTGATATTAAACTTTTTCTTTTCTATAAATAGAACTGAACCAATATCTCAAAAAATTATCTATTTCCACACGTGAATAAATTAACAAAAATAAAATTGCTTTGCATATTTCATATACATCACAATATTGTTTTCTTTATAAGATAACTTTTCCACAAACGAAAACAACAGAATTAAAAAAATATATATATCTAACTATATATTATACAGTTTAATTTCTCTCAAAAACATTTGATTTTAAATGAAATATAATTATCTATACCGACTACGATATAGTTACTCGAAGAATATTTTTCGATTCTCGTTTCTCTTTCATACGTGGAATAATAAATATAATATAAGTCTCTCTTCCATTAAATGATTTAACAATTAATTCACTGTTTATTAACATCGCATTTCGAAGTTACACAAGGGTTATTGGTGGCGTACCATGTAATTTTGAACTGCAGTCAAGTAACGAGAACGACACCAAAGCTAGCACTACTTTCTTCGAATTTCCATGCCAACGTGAGAACTTACTCTATACGGTTGTCTTTAGTGGCACCACCACTCAATTAGTGAGTGAATATGAACATCGCACTGTTCAGCTGCACGAGGGCTTTTGGTGATGGACCACGTAATGTTGAGCCATGGTCAAGTTACGTGGACGAAACCTGAGCTGGCACCTCCCCCCTCTCCTAACTACCACACCACACCAGCGGGAGGACGTTTCAGCTCTCGACAGATTTAGCGTGCATCGCTGCCCTACACGGTGGGTCTTTAGTGGTACTGGCACCACTACTCAAACTCCTTATCTTCACCACCAATTTGATTGATTGATTGATTATTAACATCGCATTTTTCGAAGTTACGCAAGGGTTATTGGTGACGGACCTCGTAATTTTGGACTAAAGTCATGTGACGAGAAACACTTAGACTGGTACCCCATTTTCGAAATTTCCACACCACTTCAATGCGAAGACTTTCAGCCTCGACAGATTTAACGTGTATTAGTCCCTCTACACCAGCGATACACAACCTGCGGCCCACCGAGCCTTTTCAAGTGGCCCGGTCATGGCACATTGCACTGAGAAATACACTTATTTAAGAACATTGTATTAAAAATTTGGTGGGAAATTCTTTGTCAAAAAAATCAGATATATCAATTTTGCTTTTTGCTCTCGGTGTCATAGGGGTACGAATTGATATTCTTTTCCTATCTGGAACGGTTACGGTTAGTGATAACAGACAACAGTGGAGTAGCGACTATTTTATGGGTAGAATTAATTTTTAACTATCTTTCATATCTTGCAAGCGAAAAATATTCGAAGAAAAAATATCGTTTCAAGACGATTGGGAAATTGACTATTTTGTAGTGAAAAATAAACATGGATTAGTAATTGTTTGATTTGTCACGAATTGATTGAATATAAACGTCGCACTGTTCAGCTACACGAGGGCTTTCGGCGACGGACCACGTAATTTTGAACCATGGTCAAGTGACGTGGACGACACCTGAGCTGGCACTCCCCTCTCCTAACTACCACACCACACCAACGATTTGTCACGAAAGTATTGCATTTAAAAAATACCAATAAACAGGAATCATTCAATGACACTTTTCCTCGAAGATCTTTTTCCAAGAGGTGATAAATAGGCTTGCTTTCTTGATTAATCTTTGCTTAGAACAGCAACAAAGTGTTTGGTCGGTGGTTATATCACAGTGGTAACAAAGACATCCCGTGAAGTTTGTTATATTATTGATAATCATATGAAACCGTTTACTGATGTAGAAATTGTGAAGGAGTGTTTCTTAAATGCTTCTAATTTAGTGTTAGTGACAAAGATAAAAAAATATAAAAAAATAATTAAAAAAAGCAAAACAGGAGTTATAACATTTTGATCAATTTTTCACATTTTAAATTTCCAATGCTATCTTGGTCTTTAACATATGTATGCCGCCGAGCAGAAAAAAAGGTTGAGTACCCCTGCTCTACACGGTGGATCTTCAGTGCTAAAAGGGGTCTAAGTCTTCACGTTGGTGTGGACGTTTGGAAAATAGGGTGCCTGCTCAGATGACGTTCTTGTCGCTTGACAACGCTTGAAAATTACATATAATAAGCCTTTAAATAGCTTTTTTTTTCGTACTATTACGTCATCGATAAAAAAAATTTCCGTGAACACAATTCATGGTATACATCAGTAGATCATAATTCTTTTATTATAACATTATTCTAGCAATACTTAACGTCTAGATACGTCTTTTTTTCCCTATTGGGCTACATATTAGCAGCTGCTTTCGCAGACATGGCAAGTCCCGAAATATGAGAGCCATTACAATAGTGGCGGCTCTTGTTACAAATTCAGACGCTTGAATTAATTTAATTCAAGTTCTCGTCGGATGCTAAATATTGCTATGATTTGATTTTACCAAAAAATTTATACTCAAGGGATCTTTTACATGCCGCATAATCATATGACATGCACGCCTATGATTTTAGCATCCAGAAAATCTATCGACTCCAGTCGGAGTCGAACTCGCAACCCTAGGCTTACGAAGCGGGTACGCTACCTCGAAACAACCGGATCTGACTAAAATAGCTATCATTGCTCTGGTTGCACTCTCAATATATCAAGGAATTTCTTTAACGAGCAAATAACTTCAATTTTGTAATGTGTATATTTTAATCCAAGGTTAATTTTTTTATATTGTTTAGGATAACTTTATGCAAATTATATTAATATTTATTTTTAATAAAATGTAATTAAAGAAGTAAATGTGATTAAGAAGCAAAATCCATACGCCCCAAAACAGAGGGATCTCTGTATCGAAATGTAGCCTGAAGGTTAAACGCTAATCCTTAATATACAGTTAACTCAATTGATGAACTAGCAGAGGTATTATTGATAACTTAATATTGAACATCATATATAGTCCACAAAGATTTACATTTCTAAAAGAACAAATTACCCAAAATTTTCAATGACAGAGACTTCTAGAATTCAAATTCTTTTTAATAAATTGAGACAGATTTTTATTTTACTGTGTAAATAAAATATTATAAATATTTTTATTAATATAAACTAATTAACAAATAACAGAGTATGAAAAATTGACTAAAGTAGTAAAAAACCTTAAAAAAAAAGCAAACTGTTTTTCAACAAAATGCAAGTTTAAAAAAAGACATAGCAAACAGCAAAAATTATTTTGATTATAATATCAATGGATCTTCAATATGTATTTCATATTACCATATGATCACTTTGAATAATGTAAAATAACATGAAAATGTAAAAGAAAAGACTGAAAACTCACTAATAAGTCAATTTTTATTCAACAGTAAAATCATCCTACAATAAAGAAGACATCACAGAAACTGCTTTACTACTTCACAATCACACAGCTAACAAACATCTTTGTAAGTAAAAATCATGCTAACATATAGGCAATTGAATTGCTTACGACACATTTACACGAAATAAAAGCAAGCATTTGACAACTCGCATGACACTTTGGTACTTAGAGGTAGGACAGAATACACGTGTTTAGTTTTAAAGAGAAAATTTGCATTTTCCTCTGTAGCCTTCCATAATCAAAAGGCTTTACACAAATATCAGTATCTCTGATTGCAAAGTTTAATAAAAAAATCAATAAATTTAATATAAAAAAGGTTACCTTCAATTTAAAAAAAAATTAATAAACTTGAAATTAAGTGCTTCAGAAGTTTTTTTTTTATATCTATCACCTGCAATCAGAGAATTTCATTAAAAACATTTAAAATACAAAGTGAATTACACAAACATGAAAAAAATTATGGTAAAATAATCTCATTTAAATAACTTCACTCGGATTCACATTTGGTTATAATAAAGATTCCACTGTTGCTAAATTTCAAAAGAGAAATACCCGATACTCACAAACATCGCAAAGTGAGTTGTACCAGTTTTTATACCCTCCAGTATCAAGCTCAGTACATTTAATTCCTTGAGTTTATTTATAAGTATCATTAACATGAATGGACTTGGAAATTAAGTACAAAAACCATGCTCTTCTACGCAAAATAAGATCTTAGCCATAACATAAAAAGTAAAAAAAATTTACAAAATTGCATAATTATATAGGCAATAACATAACAAAAAATTACTTAAAAAAAACTAATACACAACTTATTTATAATATCACTAACTAAAAATATATATATATAACTAAAACAACTAAAGCTACACTTTAATAAACAAAACACATAAAAAACTTACTCAAAAAAATAAATAAATAAATAAAACATGATCATTTTTAAATATAATAAAATATAAACTAAAAATATGGGAAAAATGATAAAATAATCCGAAGAATAGTTTTCTCTTTTCTCTAAAGTAAAAACTAAAAAAAAAAAAAAAACTAGTCATTTAAAAAAAAGTAATACACAAGATAAATGTTACTTTTATAGCATTAAATATATGATTAGAGATACACTAATTTTAATTAACACATTTTTTGAAAGAATAATCCAAATAAAATAGTAGATAATAAAGTACTTTTCATTTCATTCAAGTTGAAGAACAGAGGTAAGAATGGAATAGCACAACATTTTGTTTGTTTTATTTACATTAGTTTAAAAACAGTTAATCCATTTAAAAATATGAAAGACAAAAAAACAGACATTACATCATATTTTACTTAAACTAATGCATCAAATATCTTACTACAATGGTAAAAATAGAAACCTGCCATACATAAGTACTTCAATTTAATTTCAAATTAAAAAAATGATAAGTGTCCTGAAATTATTGAAGGAATTGGAGGTTGACCAAAATTATAATAATATAAAAAGGAACTTGATTCAAAATTGTTTTGAATAAATTAAGAACTTTTCAAGACTACAGGAAAATGTAAAATATTTTCATCAGAACAGATTTGAAAAACTTATCATTCCTTTTAAAGCAAGAATCTGAGATAAAGTATGGAGAGAAAAAAAATAGTGATCGTTGGAAATTTTTTTAGTCATTACTGATTTCATGTACTTCACTAAATATTAAATATAAGAGACTATAACAAAACATTTATGTATAATGGAGAGTCAGAAATACTCTTTTTTGGGTAAATATTGGCAATTACAACACTTCCTTGAGAAAAATAAGAGGCTATGCTTAAGTGAAACTAAACTGTTCTAACAAAAAAAAGTGTTTTTTTTAAAAAAAATTCTAACTATGTATTTTTTTAAAAATTTTGACATTTTTCATTATGAATTTAATCCACTACATAAAATAAGGATTTCAAATGTAAAATTACCAAATGTATTTTATAAGAACAGCAATCAGGTAACAGATGGCAAATAAAAAGTTTCAAATTAGGAAAAATGACTCGAATTATCATATAAATTAACAAAAATAGGAACCAAAGAGAATGAATATATATATAACCATTCATGTATTCATAAATATTTTAAAAAACTCCTTTTTTCAGTATTAATAGAATGAGCATGCTCTGCTATACTGTTACATGGCAAAGTAAATAAACTTTATGAAACACACATTGATCTTTTCTTATGTGTAAAATACTTATGCTAACTCAAAATAAAAGTAGTCATCGAAAATTTGTAAATGTTATAATTAACACCATTTTTTTTTTTAAAAAAAGCAACAATAAGATGTAATTTTTTCAAAAAACTCCATCAGATGTTATCTAATTTTAGAAAGAATCTCAATATTTTATTCTTGTGATTTTTTACTATGACAAACCTCCAATAAAACTATTAGATAATTTAAGAATGATTTTTAAAAGCTGGCAGAAATTATCCAATTAAAATACAATAGAGCCTCATTAATCAATCCAGACTGATTGGAATCCTAGGTTGTCCAAATTAACAAAAATCGAGATCAAACAAATGTATCACAAAATGAGCAAATGTACGTAGCTTAACACTCTTTACAGTAAAAAAAAAAAACTTTTATTTTGAAATAAGACAAATTAAAAAATGGTAAGTAATTGCACCAGAAATAATTCAAGTAAATACATTACTTAAATGATATGTCAACAATGGACCAAAAGAGAAAGAAACAACACTTATTCAGGACAATTTTTTTGTTTATTTGATTTTTTAAACAACTCTTTAGATAGGGCAATGTCTGGTTTAATGGGATCTACATTAATGAGGGTTTATTGTATTTGAACTGATAAAAAAAACTAACAATATTAAAAAATTGTGTAGTTTTTGTTGCACAATTGTTAAACATTTGTAAACATAAATAATCGATAAAAAAGATTTCGTAGATTTCTAAAAATTACATACAGTCCAATTTAATTCATCAGGATTCCATCAGATAAATAACAAAATAAGTAAGAATCTAAAAGAAAAATGGCATTTATAACATACATTCAAAATTCATCGTAAAAGAATTGTGCATAAGTTAGAACACTACAATGTAAAATGGAACCAAAAACATTCAAAATAATATAAAAAACATGCCTTTAATGCTTCATTTGCAACTATGCATGTCATAAAAATTTATATATTTAAATAAAAAAAATACCTGCAAAATAAAGGATAAAATATACAGTTATGCTGAAAAAAGAAATATAGATGAAAGAAATAATACTTATCAATACTGTAAAAATTACATTCACATAGAATGGTATAATTGTAAAGATTTTACAAAAATTTGTCCACTTTGAAGAAAAAAATCAATTTTATTCTGTTGAAACAGATAAAAAAGCTTTTTTAATTCATTTGAAATTGAATTTTAAAAGAAAATTGGCATCAAATTGTAAACAAAAATAGTTATACAAACTTTGTTAATAAAAACATCACACATTTTGCAACACTACATAGATATATTTCACCACACAAAACGCATATATGAGGTAGTTTATCATGTGCTTTGGAAATGCTAAATGCTCAGAGTAATTCCAAATGGTAATAGCACAAAAGGATTTTGAACAATCCAAAAAGAAAAATTTGGCAATGATTATATAACAGGGTGGCATTTTTAAAATGCATTTTATGCTCACAACACAATTAACGACTCAGAAATCTGATAATAAATAAAATGTAAAATAGTAACATAATTAAATGAATTATATTTCTGTCTCAAATTGAAACAAAACAATTTTTACAATGAATCAATGAGGAGATATGCTGCAAAAATGAAATACATGTAACATATTTCAGATCGCATATTAAGTTTAAAATGTTTATTTTTAAAACATCGATTTGAAAATATAGCAGACATAAAAAAAGACAAATATTTTACATCTATACAAATATTTTGATGTATGAAAACAAATATTTTGTTTTTAAAAGATTGTAACATCATAAAAACATGAAATAGAAATTAACATGAAAGAGGTGGGAGTAGGAATGATTAAATAATTCCTGTACTTTATGTTTCATAAATTACCACACAACTAAAATATGAATGATGTAAATTTTTAGAACTTAAATAGTTCAAAATTTAATTGATAAGAATCGTATCTACATGCAATGACATCAAAGATATAAATGCATTTAAAATATAATATGACCTCATTAATAATTATATGTAGTATTCAAAGACACATTGTTAGAAAATGACAGAAATAAGGGGTGTTGAATTTCAATTTATAATACAATTAATATAATTATTATACTCATATTTTAATAAACTGTATATATTTAATTATAAATTAATTTTAATTTATGATATTTAAAAGCAATAACATAAAAACCAATTGTATAGCTTTTTTCAATTCATGAACTTAGTGTGAAATATAGTTTTATATAATTCAATATAATAATTAATAAAGAATAAAAATAAAATAAATAATTATTCACATTGTCAAAGAAGTTCATGCAAAAGTAAATAGAAAATATTTTCTAACAAATTTCAAGGGGGGAGGGGAATATACGAGAAAATGAATACTTTAAGTATATGTTATTCTGTGATCTTTGTTTAGCACGTGGTACAACTCTTTATCATAAATAGTCAATAATGACTGATAATTTTTGTAAATAAAATAGTAGCACATTTGCTAATTTTTAAAAATGGTTTCTTAAAATCCTGAATGCTTTTTATGCTCTTAAGTATTTTTTCATGAGCTATGTCACTAATTGCATTGCAGTAGATTCCTTATTGATTCATTGTTAAACTAATCAAATGTTAAAATTTTAAAAAAGTAAAAAAAAAAAGTTTTCTGACATCTTCTTACGAGCGATAAGAACAATCATAAAATAATTGTAAAACTAAAAATAAATGGATAAAATCCCAGTATTTAAAATACTGGAGTTTTCAAATCACCGCAATTATTCCAGAGTGAAAGACAAGTTTTAATGTAAACAATTTTTTTGGCTTTTGGATCAGGATCAAATCCTTTTCTCCGCAAGTACTTCAATAACAATTCCTTTGACACTTTCTGTCGATGGAGGATTTCAGAGGCATTTGATGCATTTTTGATGATTTCATTCACCAAATCTGGAGCCATGACTCCAGTAAAGTGATCATCCATCATATGACTTGTGGTAATCATGGCGATTTCCTTCAGGTGATCATTGCTCAAACAGCTCAGAATCTCGTGCAGACCTTCCATTTCCCGGGGATTCATGGTTGGTTTATTTCAAGGGAAAGGACAGGCTTGTAAAGAACCTAAAGAGAGAATTTATTTATTAAACTTCAGGGTCATTAAAATGAAAGGAAAATTTGGCTTACTATTTATTAAAAAATTTACCGGAAACCATACACTACTGTTCTATATTCTAATCTTTTAAAAATTTCTAAAAGATGAAGTGCGATTTCAGCAAGTACCTTTAGTAAAGCCACATTAGAGTTACACAATGGGTCATTTACAAAACCAGTGGAATACACCCTTCAATTCAAACAAGATATTTTTAATTGTTAGCATAAAAATTATATCACAATATTTTCATCAACATGCTTCTTTTAAATGCAACACGTCCCTAAAAATGCTGTAAAATCCATCATATAATGAACACTTTTAACACAAAAAATAGGATTGAAATTTATGGGTGCATATTTTGTACCAGTTATGAAAGTGATAGCTTTAAAAATAAAAAATAGAAAAGGCGAGCATAAAAAATTAGACCCCTACATATATTGAAATACTGTTTATTTTAAAGAAATGACATACCTTATGCATGAAAGGGGTTAGAGTTCTAGAAATGTACTACTTTTATAAAAGCCTGGGATAAATCTTTGAATAAATGACTTCGAAGAATAAGAGAATCACACAAATGCTTGTCAGATTTCTTCGTAAAAATGGGGTTGAGCCATACGGCGAATATACCTAGACATTAAAAAAATGAAGCCCCGAAAGTATAGGTGCTCATTATACACCAGATTTCACAGTAGTCTGTGTATGTCACTATATAACACACCCTATAATTATAAATCACAGTCAAAAAACAGGGATGATTTACGAAATGTTACCCCACTCCATCAACATAATATAACAACAAAACATTGAGATACACTTAGATGAATTATAAAGTAGTTTTCATGAGTGAAATTAGTGGTTGTGGAGCCTCACATTTGAGTCTAAGTTGGTGCTTTACCAACTGGGTTACAATTACCCATATCTCATAGGTTCAATGAGATGAAGTCCAAAATATATTTCTCATTATACACAAGGTGGCAAGAGGGTAAAAGTTCACCCCCCCCACAGACCAAAAGATTTTAAATTTTTAACATAGGAAATACCCTCATTTTTCTCTAGAATGTAAACTCTCCCATAAGAGAAGTCTGTGTATGCTACTGTAATCAACACATCATACATGTAGTATATGTTGTATTATGCATATGCTTATACTGCAGTTAGAGATGAATTCTGAAAACCATAAAATCAATCCCTTTAGTCATTCACAATTCCTTTTTTTCTTAAACTAGCATATAGCAAGTGACTCTATAACAATTCAAGAATTGCATATTGTGGAAATTTCTCATGCATTGCCCACAATATGCAGTTTTTTCCTTTAAAAGCATATTTAATTTGAATTGCACAATGCATTTTACTTTTAAAAAAATAGAATTGAATCTTTTTCTAACACACTAAAAATTAACAATTGACAATATATTTACAAAACCCTTAACTGTTGATTAAAAGTTATGCAAAACGCTCCCCAGTGCCATTTTTCACACAGGTGCAAGTATGTGGTGTATTGGGGGTAAATAAAAGGCACAAATAAACAAATTTTCATCTTTTGCAAACACCGTCTAGGTCATTTTATTGTATTCCAAAGCCTTTAGAGCAGTTTATATGATAGTAGCACAAAGAAATGAATCATATTTCAGAAGGACGGGTATATAAGTCTGGGGCACATAACTTACAGGTTGAACGAGATGGGTATTTATGCAAGTGGTACTTAAGGGGTTAAATATCATCATTATAACTATGAAAAAATAAGTAAATCTATGTGTCACAGTTTTGATAGAGTAAATATTTGGTCAAATTTGATTTTTTTATCATTAAAATTGTTACTATAAAGAAACCATAAAGTAATGAGATTTTAAAAGACAGAATCTCATTTAAATGGAATATGAATATTGATGTCTCTGCACATTAATTTTAACATTATTACTCAAACCAAACATGATATATTTTTTTAAAATATACTACTGAATGAACAATTCTACAGTTATCTAGACACTAGATATAAAGAGATTTCAATTTTTAAGTTCATACGGTTGGATATTCCCCAAATAAGATTTTAAATTTAATCTGTAACTATTCATTGAATCCTTAAAAAAATATCTTTGCCAATACATATTATGCATGTTTATATTCTGAATGCTAATAATGCAATCATATTCCAGATCAGAAATTTCATTTCATTGATAAGAAATTTATTTTTAATACATGGTTTTATAAAAGAAAAAAAATTAAAAATTTTCAAAATTTTAAAGATTTGTAAATTTATAATGTTTAGCTGAAGAAAAAAAAAATGATAAAATATAGTATTGTAAGGGACATAACATAATATTAAGTAGTATAATGAACACTGTGAATATATGAGTAAAAATTGCAACGATAAGTACATAATTAATAAATTTGATTTGGTACAGACCATCAACACATGTCATCATATTAATGGGTACTTACATATCAACATCATTACAGCCATACTTGCACCCCATGAATCACACCATGACATAATAACAGAAAGAACAATAACAAAAAAAAATTCTTACTTACATGTTTTATTCGAAGAAAAAAAAGGTTTTTATTTCAAAAGTCGGATATTAGTGAAAAATGGGTGGATATTGACTTCGAAATAGAGTCAAAACAGTCTTTCTTTTTCTTCCTCCCATTGCTGTTACCATATGAACTCACACACATTCAATTCCAAATTATATAAAACTGTTCTCCTGTGTTTCTTATTCCTCCATTTTGCACTGCCCACATTCTTTTGACAATTCGTGTAAAATTGTATTTATTATTAACTTTTGCATGAAAGAACCCTTCTCTTTCTAGTTTGTTAGTCTGGTAACTTTTCCATGGAAGCACATTTATTATTCCCATGTTCGATATCATAGCCTGATTCACATAGCACAAATTTGGCTGTAGTAACGTTAATATGCAAGTTGTTTCCACCCAGGGGCATAGCTACTGCTGTATCAATGATACGGGGCCTTCAAGCTACAGGGGCCCCAACATGTGTAAGCTACAGTACCACTATAACAGGTCCTTTTTTTCTAAAAAAGGGCTCCAAGGGAGTTTTGATATGGGGTCCATTCAGAACTAGCTACGCCAGTGTTGCCACCTGTCTAATGGTGTCAGATTGAGGACCAAGAAATTCATTGTGATAAAGGGCCTGTCGTTAGCTGTAGCTTTTGAGCACCATACAGGTAACAGTGCAATTTGGCTCAATTTCATCTAAATTTTGAGGGAAAACACCCTGGGGAAATATGTAAGTACCTATTAATATAAGCAGAGAATTTGTGGATGTGCATTAATTCAGATGTTAGTGAGTACTTATCTGTTAACCATGATGCTTAATTTGGGGATATTATTTGGTTAAAAAACATATTGTAAATGCAATATGCTTATGTCTTATCACAAATGCATTTACAGGAGTTTTGTTTAATTTGTACAGGTCAATAAAAGAATTGCTTTTTCCAGAACTTAATTAAAAATATATATAAAAACACACTTTAATGCATATTGGCATGTTTCTTTAATAGACACATATTATCAGCTGTTATAATATGAATGTTATATTAAATCTATACTTCTTGCTCCCATCGAAATCCTGGGGTGAAATTCCCCCCTATTTCTTGTGCCCGAGATTTTTCCAGGATGGAGTGTTCAAAAGTAATGCGCTAAGAAGATTAAAACTATCTATTTCTTCTACCCAGAATCATATTTATTTCTTACCAGATGGCAATACCAGATTATTAGTAATGTGTTTAGAGAAAGTTATTTCATTTTAAACTAGATGTTAGCACAATTAAATGTATACATTAGCAATATGTTTTTGTAACCTTAGCTCAATTACTTAGTTCAGCTTTTCATGAATACACATGGTAATTCTGAAAAGTCTGTAATAAAATACATATATATTTTTTTTAATATTGTATTAATTATGGAGTTATTCAGGAAGTGAATCGGATTCTACTTTGTGTAAATGGATCTGAGAGCAGTAATGACAGATCTGTACTGTCACATGTGATGTTGGCCATTTTATCTCATGCTTTGAAATTTATATCACAAGGAAAAATTACTAGCATGTTAAAACGTACAACATAAGCGTTATAAAACTATACTTTAATTTTTTTAAAAAAAAGGTTTTTTAATTTTTTTCTCTTTGCCAAAAAACTAACCCATCATTCAGTCATAATACCTCTAAAATGTTGGCTTTTCTTTAAAAAATAATTTTTTTGTATTTCAAGCTAAAAATTTACCTAAAATTTAAAAATAAATATATACATCAAACATACATTGCATTTTATATAATTTTCTTGAATTAAAAAATAAGCACTTTTATGACCATTTTTTAAAAAATTATGCAACTGTTAAGGGGTTAATAAGAGAGAGGTCTGTGAATAAAAAAAAAAAAATACAACCAATAAATGTAATAATTATTTGGAAAGTAGAAATTCACATAGCTTGTTCATGGGATTTCCTGGTGAAAAGAGAAACAGTAATTAAGTATTATTACTATAAAATATAATAGTTATTGTAAGTTACTATATTTAAATAAATTAATTTTTTCTCCTTTTTTTTGGGGACATCATTTAATTTGCTTTCTAAGGGATTCAAATCCTTTAGCTGTTTGACAAAAGAGAATGTTAAATCATTTAATTGGATTTAACAAGGTATGAATATTTTAATTTAAATATAGAAAAGGGGAAGATCATATTTCATGAATATTTTCTGAATGAAAATAATGAAATGCCGAAGAATTCAGTTTGAAAAAATGGTGCAAAACACACCTTTTTGCATTTATGAATGAACAATGATGTTACAACAATACTTATAACCAATTTAATAGCAAAATAAAATCATACATCAAACTTTCAGAATTTCTTAAATCACTTTGCAAAGGTCTAGGAGAATTTCACTAAAATTTCAATACAATGATTATGAAATAACGTAAAACAACTTTGAAAAATTAATTAAATAATTTATATAGAAAAAAAAACAATAATTAACATACTTCCCTTTTAAACAGTTACAAATTTATACATTTTCAAATGAATTTTATCATAAGCACTTACATTCAAATTAAGAAAATAATCATAATTTAACATATAAATTACATTTTTACATTATGAAAATTTCATATGAATAGTAAAATTTACTTATGAAATAAATACATAATAATTACATATATATTTTTAAAAAATACTAGGAAATCAAACTATAATGGAATTGTTCACACTTATAATAATTAAATTTCATAAAAAAATAGACCTTCAATTACAGAATATGATCACATTTCATTTTGATTTGTATTTAAATACCAGCCATTTCTAGAGAAAATGCAAGGGGAAAAAATTAAAGTATCATGTAAACAAATTTTCTAAGAAACTGCAATAAACTCAATCTATTTGCAGTATCGCATCCAAATTTTAAAGAAAACCATACCTTAAATGTAAATTTTAATTAAGAACATCGAAATTCAACAACATGAAATGTAGTTTTTAAGTAACGGGAATGTGTGTTTATCATCACATAGAAGCCATTTCAAATTATTCATTAGTTAAATATGCTCATTCGACGATCCAATGAAAATGAACGCTGAGAGTTTTTTAAAGATATGACTGAATTTTATTTCAAAATTTGGATTTTTATCAGCAACAGAATTCCATACAAAATAATTTACAAAAAAACTTCCACTCAAAATGAATACATACCTTGCTGCTTAAAACTAATTATCACTGATTTATGGGAAGCTTCGCTTCAACAAGAAATTATATTTAAGAACACCATTCGAAAAAAAAAAAATAAGTCCGAAATGAATTTTTAAAAATCAGCTCTGTCAACAAAAGCGTAATTAAAAAAACGTGTAACAGTTACCGCAAAACGTCCGAGATGTGTAAACAGAAAAACAAACTTTTTTCACCCTAACTTTGAAGGAAAAAAAAGCGATACCGAAACAAAAAAAAAACAAAAAAAACTTTTCAGATTTCGGTATCAAATTTTACGTAACTTATTATGAAAAAACATAATCTGCTTAGATTTCATTCATTTATCCTGTATACATTCTAAGAGTTTTTAATTAAAGGAAATTTTAAAAAATACTAAATTATAAGCTTTGGAATGTGACTAAATATTCAAAACTTTATTTTTATAAATTAAATTCAACCATCAAACTGTGAAACTGTAACCGGAAGAGCCTTTAATGTTATTTATAAAAAAGCGGTTAAAAAAATTGATTGTGGTTTTGAAAAAATAAATAAATCCTTTCACAGAAACATATTTTTTAAAAAAAAAAAAAATGATCTCTGTAGAAATATCACTGATATAAATGTTTTCAAAGATAAAAAAGTTCTCATAATGGAATACTCTTGAAGTTTTTTTTCTTTAAAATTGACCTTGTTTTTTTCTCTCCTTCCCAGAAAGAAGTATTAGAGTCGTATTCTTGCATTTCTATCTTTCTTTTCTTTTTTTTTTGCAATTAAGTAAAAAAAAAAATAGATTACTTAGAAAATTTATTTGGTTCATAAGAAATAATGGCTATTAAGTGGCTTTGTAAAGTCACTTTTAAGAATAAGAAATACAAAAAATGACTAATTTCCAACACAGTATCGTTCTGTTTTGTGGAGAAGATGGTTTGCCTTTGGAATTCAATATTCGTAATACGAATGAAAAAGAAATTTTGAGAGAAATAATTGAATATGGAGGTGGTTTGTGCTCCAAAAGCGAAAATGCTGTTCATTTAATTACCCCTGGGACCAGAGTCGTAAATGCTGATTTGGGTAAAAAACTTGTCTCTACTCAGTACATATTTGATTGTGTGAAAGAGAATTATTTACTAAATGTAAATGATTATGTATTTACTATAAAAGAAGCAAATACAAGTGATATCAGCGATGAAGATAATGAAATCAATTACAATAAAAATCTAGATAATTTAGATATGAATTTGAATAATGAACCTCAGGTGGTTGATATGGACATTGATGAAACATTACTTCCCAGTTTCCCAATAATAACTAGAACAAACTTTGTAAGTCCAAATCAATATGCTTCGAAACAAAATAGTTCACAGCAGAATCTACAATCGTCAAATACATCTGAAAGTTTCATTGAAAGTAGTATTGATATTCATCCTAAACCCAAAATATCTTCTGTTCTTCCATCTGCAAACATAATTTCATGCGAATTTAAACAGTTGACTTCTACAGCAAAAGATGCCTGTGCTACTAACCTTGAAAGTAATTTTAAGGATATGTCTGAAGAGCTGAGTCCAATTAAGGTTTCGCAATCTCTAGTTAACCCTTTAAAACCAGAGATTGGGTTTACTAACAAAAATAATTCAATCAGAGTGAATTTAGAGACTATTTCGGATATAGATTTTCTCCAACACCCTAAAAATCATTCTCCTGTGCAAACTGTTGTTTCCAGCTCTCAGTTAGCAGCTGAGGGTCTTGATGATTTTGACAATTTATTGTTAAGTAAAGTTCAGAAGAAGCCTCAATTGGATGTAAGTATATTTATAATTAAAAATTTGCTACAGTTAGTAAAAAAAAAGTACACAAGGGTTTCATTTGCTCTGAAATAAAATTTGTTATTTTATTAAAAATACTTTAAAAGATTTTGAGAAATAGATTTATGAAAAATTGTTTACTTGTATTCAATATGCATTTCTTATAGTGGCCATGGTAGCCTAATGGTAACTAGCATGTAATGAGTTCGAGCCTAGTGCTGCTGAAAACTCACCATGTAAAGGGGGGGGGGGGGGGGGCACATTAAATCTGTCAAAGCTCAAAAGTCCTCCCATTGGTGTAGTGTGGAAGTTAGGAAAGCGGGGTGCAAGTTGAGGTAGTGTCCTTGTCGCATGATCGTGGTTTAAAAACATGAAGTCTGTCGCCAATTGCAGCTTTATAGTGTGACTTTAATATAAATCTCCCTTTCTTGCTTACGTACTTTTTGTAACTTTGAAATGTATCTTTCTTTTCACTTTCAGTATTTTCTCTTCAAAATTATACTAAGTATTTTTTTATGCAAGATTAGGCGGTTCAAGTGTAGTATAGGGGGGCCACTTTGAATTTAGCGATTTTTCTTCGGATTTGCCGAATTTTTTCTAAATGCCATGGTGAGATATCGAATTCATTCTGAAATAAATAATTCCAAAAAAAGTACCTTGGCGACTGGTTTTAGTTGCCAAAAAAAAGGACTGCGCCAAGTGGCCCCCCTATAATACACTTGTACTGATTAGGCCACAGCAGCCTAATGGTTACGGTTATAAACTCGCAGCCCTTGTGCTGCGGGTTTGATTCCTGGTGCCCCTGAAGATCCATTTGTACAGGGACTGATGCATGTTATATCTGTCATAATTCAAAGTCTTCCCATTGGTGTGGTAGTTTTGAGAGGTAGGTGCCTGCTCAGGTGTCATCTGCATTACTTGACCGACCTTCTAAATTACAGCGTTCGTCACTATTAGTCCTTGTGTTGCTTTATTGTGCAACGTTAATAAAACTCTTTCTCTCATTGTTAAATTGGTGTACTTTTTGCCAGTTTGACATCTTTACCTCAGCTCTAGCCACTATTTTGTCATCATTATTCTTTTTTTTTCTCTAGCAAATTATCTAGTTTATCAAAGAATTAGCAATATTGTTGTAGGGAAAAGCAAATCATACTAGGTAAGCCATTTAATATCAAAGAAAATAAGCCCATTTTCAAGTGAAAAGTATTTTGTTCTTGTGTATTATTGCATCCAAATTAGCATCATTCAAATTTATGTTTGCTTCACTTTTGTTTTTGTTGTACACACTTTTCATTAGATACTATTTATGCATAATACTTTTTAATAATTAAAATAAAGCTGTCAAAATTTATCTCCTTGTTGTATTAGTTACACAAATACCTAATTTTTATATTCTACATTGCATACATTTTTCAGTTACAGGTAATACGAAACAAATATACATTTTATTGAATATAATTATTAAACTGCAAGGTCTTCTTGACTCTTGATTTATTTTTGTTCTGATTAGCAAAAGGAATTGGTCGCAAGTTGAATTGATATTTTTTGAACATTATTTTTATTAAAATGGATTTTAAAAATTTTATATGTAATACAGAGCAAGTTACACCTATGTACATATAGTTTTTTAATGTGATGTGGTTAATACACAATACATGTGTTTTGCATATTCTGTAAACAAAAATACAACTTGAAATTATTTACTGATGTAAAGAAAGTTAATCACAAATTAAATTTCACTGCATTTCTGGACTTTTTTTGTGTCCTACTTACGTAGTTATCTTTCTTTATTTACTATTCTGTTTGCTGCTTATCCGTTAGTGATGCTGTGCTGTTGGGCCTGGATTTGAATCCCGGAGAAGGCATGGATGTTTGTAAATGAATCATGCCTTTGCGACATAGGGGTACTCTAAATAGTCGTTGAGCTGCAAATCCTCTCGTGAAGTTGATGAAAGGGGAAGGGAGGTGAGAGGTCCTTGACCACACCCCCAGGGTTTTCTCCCTCAAAATTAAGGTGGAACTGAGCCAAATGACACTCACCTGTATGGTGCTCAAAGCCATGGCTAACAACAGGTGTAAATCTAACCCCTTGCTGCAATGAATTTCATGGGCCTTTCATTGCTGTTAATCGAAGGATAAGTTACTACAAATAATGACATATTCTGTTCATTATGTTAGTAAGCATGGATGTTTGTAATTCAAGGAAATAAAATTTGTGAGTTATTTATTTTTATGGTACTTTTCCGTTTCATGCTTTATTGGCGACAACATACAATATGCACATGAATGTTAGTTCTCTTTGGTTTTTCATCTATTTTTGATGTATTATGAAAAAGACATTACGTTTTAGAAAAGACTGCTGCTTGGTTTGAAAATGTGATGGTTAAAGGTTAACAGCAGGAATATTCCATTAGGCATTGGTTGTATCATTTTTGGCGATTTTACCGCCTGTGCTGGTGAAATGAAAAAATTCTTATTTTTTCTTACAGAATATTGCTTTGCATTAAATTAAGTTAAACTTATATCCTGTAACAAAGCCAGTGGCTGAGTGTTAGTGTATCACGCTTCCACGCCACAGGTCTGAGGTTCAAATCCCGAGCTGGGCAAGGTTGACTCAGCCTTCAGTGAGTCGATAAATGAGCACCAAGCTTGTTTGGGAACTGAACACTGGGGGTTTTGTGTCAGACCGACCACTTGACCGAAACATATTCACGTGCACCCCACCGCCTAAGGTCATGTAAACAGAGGTTGGCCTTGGCTCTCAAGGGCTGTTGCGCCACTGAGTTCAGTTTATAGCCTGTAACATCTTAAGATTTCTTAAGGCCCTGGGCCCTTATGTAAAAGAAGGCCACATCCAAGACCCTGTTATGTAGACAGTATATAACACTCATTGTCAAATACTCATACAAGCAGTGACCTGTAATTGATAAATTTGAAAGACTCAGTCTCACAAACCAACTGTCACCTTTCAAGTAAATGAGTAATGATAGTGTATGGTGGTAGACCTAGGCCTAGATGTGGGTGATGGGCATGGCATAACAATGAAATCTTGTCTTTGTTTTCAGTAAGCATATAGTTTAAAACTTCTAGTTTTTTGAAGAATATGTCAGCGAATAACAGACTTGTAAAATTATTCAGATCGTATCTTATTGAGGCCAAGTTGAGCACGCGCCAAACCCCCCCCCCCCTCAAGTTGTTGCCAAGGCTTTAAGACATCTCTGCTTATATCCATAAATGGCAAGTCTCTCTAAAGAACACATTTTTTGTATTCTAAATAAGTTCAGGGACAAAGAATACATAATAGATATATTTTTCAGATTACTACATAGATAGCATAAAGCTACTAATTTCATTTATATGCAAGTTAGTTTGTTGTGATTGTTTTGTTTACTTTTATGTTTTAAATTCAAAATTATTTTGAAGTGTGTATTAACATCGTTCTAGTTAAGCAGTAAAGTGCAGAAGGAGATTTTATGCATAAATTATTTTTAATTATTTAAAATTAAATGGAAGGTTATTTTGAAGTTTCAAGAATATGGGTTGAATCCCATTGTTTTCATTCTTTTTTCATTTGATTCTTATATTTTTTAGATGAAGTGATTGAAGTATGTTATTGGGTATTAAGCAAAAAATCAAATTTTCATCTCTAATATCTGAAACTCTACTTTTACTCATCGTTTTTAATTATTATTATGTTAATCATTCTTTATTCTACCGTTTTGTGCTGTTGCTTCATTCCAGACTCAACAGTTCATACTTGGAAAGTGATTAAAACTTATTTATGAAAGGGAGGAGGAAGTTGACTGTGCATATTTTATGAATTATTTCTAATTAAAGGTTTTTAGAGATTGTGTTGTGAAGTTAAGATATAGAGTGTTTCATTTTTGCTATTCCGTGTAATTTGTAATGTATGTACTTTTATGATGACAAAATAAAAAGAAATGTTGTGGATAAAACTATTAAATTTTTTTGGTATTTAAATATTAACGTCACTGCATCTAATTTTACAGTTCACAAATTGTGCCATAATATCATAATGGCAAAAGCAAACAAAAAAGATTCTTACTCGCATGTTTTACTGTAATAAAAAAAATCAATCTGTGAGATTCTGGTGGAAAATGAGACAATTCATGTGGCACAAATTTGGCTGCAGTGATGTTAATACACAAGTACCTTTGTTTACTTTAAGGAAAGAATATCTTCTTCTTCAGGCAATTATATGCTTTTCAGTAACCTGCTATTTCAACCTTATGCTTTGTATTTTCTTGTCGTCTCCCAAAATCGGTGAATTTTGTGTGCCACCGACTCTTCACTTTAGCCACTGGCGTAACTAACCCTTTATCAAAAATCTTTTGATACCTCTTTTGGTGCCTCTTTAATATTCCAGATTTTTTGCTTACATATGTTTGGACCTCTGTAGCTTGGGGGCCCCATATTATTGATACGGCAGTAGCTACGCCCCTGACTACAGACCTATTTAAGTACCACAGAATGGCATAAGAAATCATTAACAAAACACATCTACTAAGATATTTTATATTTTCTTTATCAGGCTTTTAAAAAGTATTTACCTTTTGTTTCAGGATGATGAATGTCTTTCACAAAGTTATACAGTAAGTAGCTCAGCAGATGCACAAGTAGGGTCTAAGCCAAATTCTGAAGAAATTTTTGCTCCAGGATGTTCTGCAATTCCAGATTCTCCTACACTGGATGAAGGTAAGTTTAAACCAGAAATCATTTTGTTTTTAAAGTAATCAAGTTTTTCTAAGACTTAGGTATAATCATAAATTGTAAATATCAACTAGTATTGTAAACAATTTTGAAGTAAGATATTGGTTAAAATATTTTTGAATCAGAAATACCCAATGAATAGCAGTACCTGACAAGGGCATGTGGCATAACATAATGATAAATTTATATTCTGATGGATTGGTAAATGCTAAATATTTTTTAATTTAATCAGTATATGGTATATAATGTACCATCTTATTGTACTAAATTTTTCTGGAAGTGAAGATTTGGCTTCTATTTGTTATAAAACCAGGTTTTTAATTTCAAATGTTGTTTCATTTATGAATTTCACCAACATCAAGTTTGGCAATAACTACTTTTTAGAATTTGTATTTTAATTCTGTATTTTGATATATACAGTGTTGTCATGGCTTTTCGCAATGCTTTTCCATCTAAAGCTCCTTTCTTATTATTTAAAAAATAGATTTTCTTCCTTAATGACTTACTTTCAATTGTAACTTTTAGTTTAATAAATCTATTATCTATCAACAGTTTTTTGTTCTTATAAGGTGCAAAATATCATTTATGTAGTTATAATATGAATATGTAGGACTGCTGTTTATATGAATAAGTTTTCTTATATTGTAATTAATTAAATCTGCTTCTTTCCTCTAAAATGTTTTTAACTTTAAAAAAAATTGACTATTTAATTATCATTATTTTTCCTAGATAAAACAAACGAACGTGCTGCCTACATAAAAATGCTTGAAATTGATGTACAGAAAATTTTACTGAAGCCTTCTCCCAAATCTATTCAAGATAAAATATGCCTTGTAAAGTATTTATGTTGTGTGTTAAAGCTCTCTCCAGCAAAAGTATTAGAATTATTACCTCATCTATAAATCTCATCTTCTAATGGAGAAGCTTTCATGTATAGATTGCATTTTTTATTTGTTTTTTATCTGATTTTCATATTTTTTTAAGCTATTTAAATGTTAAAAATAAAGTGTATAAATTTTTATAAATTTTATGTTTATTTTATATAAATGTATTGAAACTTCTATTTACTTAAGACAAATCTCTCGCCAAAAGGACACTTTTGATGTCACAGGTAAAAGCTATGCACAGTTTGTTGTTACTAATTTTCTAAATTATTACTAAAAACCTTAAGAAGAATGGAAATTTGTTTCAGTTGATGATATTTTTTATAGGGCTTGAATGCCACATTTGGCAATTTGCTTGTGCCCAATTAACCTAGCAGTCCTTATGTTGTTTTCCGGATAAATTATTAGAAATAAATTTGCTTGTCATTTGTTTGCTTACTTTTGTTTGTGTTCTTTTGTTTGTTTGTGAATTTATTTTCAGACCATCCAAAAAGAAAAAAAATTTCAACCTAGCACAATCCCTCCCCCTTCCTAAATTATGTAGTTATTTCAAAGTACTACAATTCTGTAATGGATTGTGCTATCTATTAAAATTTCATAGTTATAAAACCATAACAGTATAAAATATTTATTTGTTACTATAATAATTTCTGACATTTTAAGATTTTGCAGTCAAGTATTTGTATGCATAAATATTTTTTTAGTTTATAACTGTTCTGAAATTGTATTAATGTGTTACGGAAATAAATTTGTTGTAATGTTTGTTTGTTTTTTGTTTTTTTTGGTAATTTATTGGTTCACTTGAGTTTTTTTGAATATGAATCCAATTATACACTTCATATATTAATTATTACTAGTTTTTGCTTATAAATTTACATGATTTAATTTCTGAAAATTTGAGTTATGTATGTCTTTGTGTATTTGAATAGGTGTTCATTTTTCCCTGATACAAGTTCACTATTTACAAGCAGTATGTGTCTTAAAATTTATAAATACTTTTCTACTATCCAGATGCAGATTTCATCAACATAACAAGGCCAAGTCATAAATTACCAAATATTGTTTACATCACTGTCGTTCACATTGCTATAATTTTTCATTAGTGGAATGTAATCAATAAACTGTCCAATGTGTTGTTTCAATCACCATTGTTCTTGTAGCAACCATTTTCTGTTGACTTGTTTGCCACAATTTAAATTAACTGTGCATATGATGAAAAATTTGGAACTTGCATACAACAAAAGAATTTTTTTTTTAAGGAAAAGAGTATTTTATATATACCTGCTAACTCTTGCAAAAAAAAAAAAAAATCACAAAGCGAAGTTATGTGTTAGAGATGGCATTTGAAATAAAGATGTAATTTTTTTTTTTACCTACTTCGACAAAATTAATATACATAAAGAAAGTAAGAACAAAAAAAGTATTTCATTTTTATTTATTTAGTTTACATGTTTTTAGTTAGATAAAAAATTATTTTTTAAATAAGACAAGTTATTTATTGTGATTGCCAAAATTAAAAACCTAATATTGGTGAAATTTGTGCCCAGTTTATGTTATTTGTTGTAAAAATTTAATGTGCTGTATCATTAGAAATTAAATATATCTATTGAATAAATAATTGCACACATTGTAATGTATAACTTCATTTCCAACAGATTTTTTTCTTTTTTTGTTAAATTTATGTCTGAGAGGGGGGGGGGGGTTTTTGTGTTCCCTTGGATCAAACAATTCTTACTTTTGTATTTATATAGAATTTATAATAATGTTAAACCATCAGACATTAATTTAATTGTTTTTAAAAGGATTATATCAGGATTTCCTACAGGTGACATTTAAGTATGCTTTTAATTTAAAACTAATATCTTAGCAATTAAAAACATTAATTCAGTAATGAATCAAATTTATGGAAGATTATGTACAAATAAAATATCAGCAAATGCATTACAGTTAAAAGGAGGGGTATAAAATCTTGATATCTAGAAATGATTGTTCATATAATATTAAGGTGAAAATGATATTTCTGATTTCAGAAAATAGTCATGAGCCCAAGTTAAATATTATATTAAAAATTATGGTTATATCAATTGTTAAAGAAACATGCATTTATTTATACAAGTCTTTCAACCTGCATTTGCATACACATCTATGTATATTATGAAAGTAAATATTGTATTACTGTATTTCAGAGTTTTTATAAGCATCATAAAAAAAATATATCTTAAGTTTTTATGTAGTATACAAATATGTGGAACCATATTTTAAATTCTACAAAACAAATGCAAAAAAAAATTAATTTCCCTTTGATAAGTCAAGTTTTGAAACCTGAATTATTAATAATCGACTTCATTAAGTAGAAGTAAATTTTATAGGTTTAAATTTTTTATTAAATTTAAGTCATTTTATTTCATAAAAAAGGCAATTATGTTTTGTGAATTATAGTTCCTTTTTGAGAAACCCTGATTTAGATGAAAAAAATCAATATAAATTAAAATAAAGTGAAAAATATCCAAAATCTTAAGAATATGTAAAATTTGTGATCTTTCGATAGTTGAGGGGGTCAAGGTTATGGTCACAAAATAGTGACCAGCATTTTTTGTATCAGGCCCTTGTGTCACTAAAGATCTACCATGTGTGGAAGTTTGGAGAGGAATGTCAGTTCAGGTGTCATCCTTTTCAAATTATCTATATTTAAAATTACAAAGTCTTTTGCAATACTGCTCAAGTTACCAATGTAATATTTTAAAGGATACCTTTAAAATTTCATTATAATGGATGAAAATTATTTTTCTGAAATAGATCAATTGATTTCTTTAGATATATTTTCAAGTATGACATTTAATTCCATGTACACAAATCCAGTTGTGATTTAAATAAGCAAAATAGCAAGATTATTCAATTATAGTTAACCCTCATTAGACAACCATTATTTAAAAAAAAATTCCTAATTATGAGACAAAAGATGATCACACTTTTTCAACCTAAAAATTATATAATTGATTGGAATTCTCAATCGAGTACATTTATTTATTTTGCATGGTCGTACTTCACAATAGGTGTTCTATTTACTCTACAATGCTTAGTTTTGTACTGTGATTTGTTTTATAATTTCATGACCTATAGACTTATTTAATAAGGTTCTATATGGTTTTTTTTAATCTCTTTTGAAGTTTCATTACTTTGAACTACAATATTGTTTTAAACAAAGCGTTTACAAAAAAATGTGGCTGTAATTGTATTAATACAATAATTTTTTTTACCAAATTTAGTGATGTCGTAGAATTATCAAATATTTTAGTTTTTGACTTGATATTTATTGAAAAAAAAAATTAGCAATCTTTTTGACTGATTCCTTTTTAAATCTATCATTTCAGTCAATTACTTAAAAATTACAAAATGATCTATGCTTACAACTGTCACATTTAAACTGATATTTTTTTGTATTGTACTTAACTATCAAATATAGTTAAAATCATTATTATTTTATTCTTTAAATTGTGAAATAATTCCATATACTTTCAGTATTTTTAAGACTATAACTGCTATGTCTGAGAGATAGTTTTACAAAAAACTGTTGACTAAAAATATTACCATAATCAGGTCAATCACTGGAACCAAATAACAAAAACATTAATTCAAAAAATTTCAAATTATATAATTAAAACTGTAATTTTTATTCCAGAATTTCTATTTAAAAATTCACAATCTGAAAATAATTGTAAAATCCCACAGATTTGACAGTATGTTAAGGTAAAATTTTAGAAGTATAATTCTTATCTATAAATATTTAAAAATCATTTTGTATAGTTAGCATTAAATGATGTTACTAAAAAGCATATCTTGGAATTTAGCATAGCTATATATATTTGTCATGTTTTTAAAATAACAGTTGATGTGGAAAAGATAAAAAAAAATTTTGTATGAAAATTGATTTGTGTGTGATACAGACTTATATAAATGCAATATAATAGGAATTACATTTTAGATTAATATAAATTGATCCAAAAGACATTTTTAAGTATAATTCTTAGAAGTGATAAAATAATTAAATTTTAATTGTTATAGTTACTTCATTACAATAACTTATTTCCTTTTAAAATAAATTAATTAAACATAATTATTCATTAATTTGTAAATGATAAATTTATTCAATTTAACCACACAGCTAAATTGGTGTGAATCACGCCATTTTCCTCCAAAATCTGTGACTGATTAGTTTTTTTTTTTACATATAAAACACATTAGAACTTATGTTGTTTTGATATGGCATGATTCACATGGTGCCAATTTGGGTATGATGACTCTGATACACAAGTACCCAATTTATCTAATCTTTTTCAAAATATTTTTATTTCTTAATAAATTAATTCTATGTTTTTCAAAATTTGGTAAATAAACCCATATGATAAAGCCAATTAAAATAGATTGGTACTTATGTATTATAACATCGACCAATTTAGCCAAATCAAAAGACATCACCAAATGATGTTAATGTGTTTGAGCATGCGCTGGAATGGGTTTCTACTATTGGCTGCATAAAGTGTCATTTCATGTTGTCTTTTAATTTGATGAAATTAATCAACAGTTTAATAAGTAAACACCAATATTTTGTAATGAAATTTTTAAAAATTTTTAGATGTAACTAAAAATGTATATATATATATATATGTATGTATGTGTATTATAAAAATAATTAAAGACTGAGAGGATATTTCATAATGCTGACAAATTTTATTTTAAACCACTAATATTAAGCTGTAAACTAATATGCTGAAAACATACAAATGATAAGAGCAAGAGGAACAATGAGAAAGGTAGTATCATCTGAACATACATATTCTTTTGAAATATATTTAACTGTTTATTTCAAGTGAGGTTATATATTTATAATATTAAGCATATACAAATATTTCTCTTTCTAATATTTACTGTGAACACAGGTTATTTCTGGCAGTAGTAAAGCATCTATAAAAAGAATAATATGTAGTATTGTTAGTTGTTAGATTAATAATTTTAATCAATGTTTTTTCATTTATATTACAATAATTGAATGGATAAATGTGCTACAGAAATCAGCATGTATAAGACAGTTAAACAATAAACTGGTTCATAAACAAAATTATAAAGATTATAAGAATATTTCTTTCATTGTATTTGGCACATAATATTTGTACTTGTGATATAAATCCTCCATAATTATCAAAATATATTTTGAAAATAAATAAATTGCATGTACACCATATATTTTGATCTTTGGGCAAAATAAAAATACTTATTTTGATTATAATTCTTCAAAAATATATAGCCATCATACAGTAAATATGAAATAATGTATGCAAAATTTTTTAATACTTCATTTTTATCAAAAATTAAAATCTTAAGATTAAAAAGTAGGTTTAAAATTAAATAAAATCACAAATTCTTTCATGTGTAATTAAATGTTATTGGCCTTTCCTGAAAAACTTCTGGTTTGTCTTGTGTTTTCATCATTTTGCACTTTCAAATGATCGCTGCTTCCCCACAGTTCCAAACAGCTGCGAATGTAATCCTGTCTTCTGCCTTTTGCTTTCACTGCCACCCCATTCTTCTTGAGATACTTGTAAAGAATATCTTTTAAAACTTTTTGACGATGGAGAATTTCGGAGCTGGTGCTTGCATTATCAATGATATCACTGATGACCACACTTGATTTTACTCCATCATCATATTTTGCCAAATGATTTGTGGTTAGATTTGCTATATCAATCAGATCCTGGACGCTCATTTCTCCAAGAAGCTCGGCTAGACCTCTCTTTTCTTTCTCATTCATATCTGAATCTAAAAAGATATTTTGTTTATATTTAAAGAAAAATAATGATTGCATATATAAAATTCTGCCAACTATGAAAGTTAGTATTGTATTAACCTGACTTACACCAAAATACATATTTAGAGAAACGTCACATTTTCCTCTTTTCCTAAAATAGTCTGAGATTTTATGTATTACCGGATAATGCAGTATAAAAAATAAATACATGTACTTTTATCGCAATTATTTATTTAAGGTCAACTTTCACTGAATGAGAGAATTCGGTACTTGCGTATTATCGCAACCTATTGGTGATATTATATGAAACAAAGCACCTGGTCATCAATTCAGTGTGTACGACTGATAGCAAATCAGGGTTGCCAGCTTGGTGAGATATTAATAGAGTCAGTGATTGTTGCAATAATATGCAAGTACCAAGAATTCATACAGCATAAAAATGATTATTCATAACTTTTTTTTTTTTGCTTTAAGTAAACTCAAGAAAATAATGAGTAATATAAATTTATAATTACAATATATTAAAAATAAATCTCAACATACATTATTTATTTGCATACATAAATCAGATGATATGAGGTATGTTATTTTGGATGATATGGAGAAATTTTAATAATCGAATTATAAATTTTATTAAATGTTGTTCCTTGTATTTTAATCAGAAAATATTAACTAAAGTATCATTTTTTCCCCTAAAATATTAATATGAAAATAAAATTTTGGTGCTGGCAGTAAATTAGATTGCAATAAAAGAATTTTCTATCTCATAATTTACATTTAAGGTGTATTTTTAGTGTACTTTATATAAGATTAATAGTTTTTAAAAAATGAAAATGTTAAGCATTTTGATAAATAGATATTCTTTAATTTTAATTATACATTAACATTTCCATATGTAAATTTTAACTTGGATTTTTATTCTTGAAAATAATTTGAAATAATCACCACTTTTTTTACAAATAAAATAATTTATATTTATTTCAATTCGTATATCGTAATTTTTAAGTATCTAGCAATAAGGCGATGATTTTCATATTCTAAAAACATTAATAAGTATTTCACCATTTTGTTTTCAGTGTAAAGTTTGATCACAAAAAAAGAACACTTTATTTCCTAAAATTTTGACTTATTTAAATTTATTTACTACAATAACTTTTTAATGAAGTTTACCTTTTGTGTGTACTTACTTTTATAAATGATTTTTCCTTAAAATCTTTTGACCGTTATTTGTGCCTGTCAATTGATCGTTAGAAAGCAAAACTAGGAAGCAAGCAAACAGACGCGCTGAAATGAAACCGGCGTTGCCAGATTTCGATTCTTTTGAAAACATATGAATTTTACTCCATCAAGTTATTTTCACATTAGAATTTTTAATTTAAATGTTTATAATTGACGGGGGATCAGATTCCATTGACGGATAATGAGACTAGAGGAATGCATTTTTCTAAAGGATTTTCTTATGGGAAACTAACCTGTGGTAAAAAAGACGCCGATTTGTTTAATATTTAGATGCGAAATTTATTTCTCACATTTTACTCTATAACTCTGATTCCAACAAGTTTGAAAAAATTGAATCCATGATTTCAAACAAAGAATGAAGTATTTACCAAATTTTCTGTTCTCTTTTCTCTCCTTTTAGGGGGGTGGGGTAAATTTCATACTTTAGAATAAAGTACTATTTAAATTTCATAAAAAGCCTATATTACTTTCTCATGATAGATATAAAATGAATCTTTCTGCATTTTTATTTTGTTTAATTTTTCTCTTAATTTTATGCACTTGACCGATCTGTTACTCATCATGTAACCACACTATTTCTTTCGTTTTTCCACACATAAATTTTCGTGTTGTTCACCTTCATAATGAAATTGTGATTTTATTAAATAATTTTACAACGATATGCAAAGTTATCAAATACTTCTTGTTTACGTACCTATAACAAATAAGAGAAATGGATTTCACACTTATTTGTGAATGTGAAAAGAATTTCCACATGAGCTATGGGTAGTATGGAATATTTCCCATGCTTATCAATTTTTTTATATTAATTATTCTTAAAATATCACATCCAAAACGCGATGTATGGAAAAACTTTTATGACCAATCAATATTAAAGTGGAAATAATAACGTGAAGACGTGAACTCAAAAGATTCAATTTAAAGATTATCCCTGAAGAATTTGCAAAATTATACAAAAATATAGTATTACCACTTTAAAAAAGTTTTCCTCTAAATTTTTACTTTATTGATTTCTAAATTTCAAAGGGGGAAAAAGGAAGAATTCAATCAATCACAGAGAAGTTTGTTATTTTTAATTGATGATTGAAAAACATATATTTATATTAATCTAGATTGTTTTTTAAAAATTAATTTATATATTTATTGAGATCGTGCACCACAAGCTCGTTTTTACTACGAATTTTTAAAAAATAACAAGTGTTTAAGAAATGAAGAAGATATTTCACTCAATTTTTACACTTTCAAATAGGGCAAAAACTCCACTAATCCCTGAAATAATAGAAGAAAGTAATGCTGAAAACACATCTGTCTTATTAAGAGAGCCACAACAAAAAGAAACTATGCGGATAATTCAATTGTACGCTCGTCCTCGATTTCATAATGATTTATTTGTAAAATTTACTGAAAATTATTTGGAGGGGAATAAACAAATTGCCCGCTCCATGAATGAATCTTTGATACCAGAAATTTATCTACCAAGACAAATACATAAACATCAATACCATAGACTTTCTCCAATACCAGAAGAAACTGAGGAAGAACTTCTTCGATGGAACATGACAGAAAATTTGACACAAAGGGGAATACAAAAAGTAAGTTTGAATCCTAAACTGTATTTAAACCGCACAATGGGCTCAAGTGTAGTATAGGAGGACCACTTTGGATTTGGCGATTTTTATCTAAATATCATGGTGAGATAACGAATTTATTCAAAATAAATAATTCCAAATAAAGTATTTTGGCGACCGCTTTTAGTCACCAAAAATAAAAAAAAGGACTGCGCCCTATACTACACTTTAACCTTCCATAATTTTTATTCACTGACTTCAGTATGTAAAAAATATAATATGTATATATGTATTTCATTCCTCACACAGACAAATCTAATTTACTGACAAAACTAAAAAGTGTCATTCAATTCGAAAGACCAAGAAAATGATTTGATATTGGAAGGTTATGGATTTTCCCGCCAACTAGCTGTAAAATTTTGCCAAGTTGGGGTGGTCATATTTTTTTTACAACATTAAATCACTGGTTGCAAAAGCTTTACTTGGTGGATTTCAAAATCATGCCAAAAACTAGTAGCGTACTTTTATAAATTAGTTCCAAGATTAATATATATATTTAGACTCACAATTATATACAATAAAATATTGTGAAAAACAATTCGCGGAAATAAGATTACGACCATACACGGGTAGGAGGCCTAATTTAATTTATACCTTTAGTGACGGAGGAGAAAAGGGTGCCAAATTAGGTCATTTTTTTTATATATTGGCAACAATTAATCAAGTTGGTAATAAATTAAGGTATTCGCTAAAACAGGATTGAATCGGTGACGGGCTGAGTGAGTGAGGGAGTATTCATGTCGCACTGTTTAGCTACACGAGGTCTTTTGGCGACGGACCTCGTAATTTTGAACCATGGTCAAGTGACGTGGACGACACCTGAGCTGGCACACTCTCTCCTAACTACCACACCACACCAACGGGAGGATGTTTCAGCTCTCGACAGATTTAACGTACATCGCTGCCCTACTTGGCGGGTCTTTAGTGGTACTGGGCTCGAAATCATGACATGCCTGCCCTGATCCGATACCTTGACTTTCCGGTTAACGGGATGCCAGTCAGAATTTTGCGCCAAAGTGTTACTAGTACTAATTTAATTTCAAGTTATACAAAATGTTAGTTGTGCGAGTAATTTACGGACTATCGGCAAAATGAAACTTGATCGAGTAAATAAAAGCAAATACAAAAATTAGTGGCGTAAAATCCAATTATAAATCCTTTATTTATAAAGGAGTTATAACTGAACTATATTACAAATCCTATTATAGCCCACACGGCGGAATTTTTTTTCAATTCGCGTCAAGGTGCGATTTTCGATTTCGAAACCATGGAAACTGAGAAAAACATGACTTCCATATTCGAAGGATAAAAATATAGAAAATTGTATGACTTCAAAAAAAAAAATTCAAAAATTTGTAGCGTCTTGAAAAGGGAAAGAACATTCGAAAGAAAATAAATTGAAATTGATGTACAACGAATAAAAATGGAGAATTTTATGAATTTATGAAATAGCTTCTGTAAATAGCAAGTTAAGAACATCCGAAAGAGAATAAATTGATGTCAGAAGGACAAAAATTCAACATTTTATGATTTTAAAAACAAATTCATGCAACGTTTAGCTTTAAAAAAAAA